>JAECUM010026948.1:0-16301 GCA_016617855.1 Megalonaias nervosa | reverse complement strand
CTTGATGAAAGCATACAGAGTTGTCCATATGTTCTAACATCTTCCTTTTTATACTGCCGCTAATGTTAATGCTCCAGTTTGTTTGTAATAGCCAATATAACGCCCATCCGTAACAGTCGCGAAAACTTGCTTTAATCTCGGTATCAGGTTAAGGTCAGGGGCGTCAAACTCATTTGTTATATTGGGCCTGATTAGAAATAAATGCACTTCACTCGGCTGCTCGTATCATGAACTGCGGTAAGCATACAAACATGACATTAAGAAGTGACCGGACGAATCAGTCTGGCAGGCCGTAAGTTGGACGCCCGTGAGTTAGGTTGTACTTCTGCCTGATGATACAAAACATTCATTATCATCATCATTGATGTCCCATGCCAAATATTTCCTCTATTCATTCTCATCATCATTGATGTCCCATGCCATATATTTCCTCTATTCATTCTCATCATGACAGATGTTCCATGCCAAAATATTTCCTCTGTTCATTCTCATCATCATTGATGTCCCATGCCAAGTATTTCCTCTAGCTTCTTCAACTTAGATTTTAACAAATATTTGTACTCTTTGATCAGACCAATTTTATCATGAAAGGTTAGTTCAATCATAAGGAACATAGCAGGTCGTTTTTACAGTCATGGCTACTTAAACATATATATGTAATGATTCTTCTATTTTGAGAATCAATTTAGTTCATCTGACTCTCAGAATACTAATTCAACTTTCAGCTGTTTCGATATTTATTTATTTATTTAGAGTTCATATATATTAATGAATCTAGATTATTCATTAAAGCCTTGATTAACTATTTATCCATTTATAATCATTTATATGACATGTCCTCCGATGAGTTTGGATTTATGATTAATGATTAATGATTAATCAAGACTGTACCGAATAATCTAGATTCATTAATAGATGTAAACTCTAGTGAAATCAAGTTATTGCAGAATGTGAGAAATATTGTGTGTTTTAAGAGCATCTCGCACTTTTAGGCACACACAGTTAGCAGCATTGTATCGTGGCATCTTCTCTTCATCTGTGGCAGCTTGTTAGCAAGATTATGCAAGATCGCTTGACATGAGCAAACGAAATTTAATAGGCATGTTTCTATTCATATGTTGATAACCCGGTTCAATTTTCAATCGATCTGAGTCCCGTTCTTAGTGTTGGAGGATTTTAATGCTTTCCTAACTGATCACAAGGGGTCCCGAGTGGCCGAGTGGTCTAAAGCGCTCACCGTTACGGATCACTGCCATCTCACCTCTGTCTGCGTCGGTTCGAGTCTAAGATTCGGCGAATGTGGATATGTGAGAAAGCTTGCCAGTAGCTTCTCGTGGGTCGGTGGTTCTTTCCGCGGATTTCCCGGTTTCTACCTCCACCATTAATACTGGCCGCATGTATAGCCTATCGTGAGCTGAAAAATGGCGTTAAGCCCCACAACAACAACATCAACTGATCATAAAACAGACAACATTCCTCGGCCAGTCTAGCAAATATTACACCGAGAACGAATGTCATGAACGGTGTCTATGTATTTCTCCACTTTCTTAATGTATTTCCACTGGATAATATTTCCTTTCATCTTTTTATTGAGACTTAGTGATTCTTCTTCAACCAGCAGTAAGTACTGTACTAAAAACGATTAATATTTAGTCAGCAATAACTGATACAATGTAATTAAAATAACAAAATGCTAAAACAGTAATAAAAAGACCCTAAATATTCAGTTTTTAACATTTTAGATAGGCGTCTACAATCACCAAAATAAAATGCAATCTGTCCATATACAAAATAAAGAGAAAAAAAAAACAGATTCAAGCATTTTATATGCCCTATCAATCAAACATCTTGTACACAGATCCAGCCATTGGTTTTCCCAAACATATAGATAATACTGCTGTTATTTACCTATAAATATGCATTTAACAACAAAACCGAGACTTTCGTTCTTCTATTAAAATCACCCACTTTCAAGTTTCCACTTGAAAACACCACAGGCACCAAGATAAAAGGAAGTTAAGGAACGTGCTGACATGTTGTAAAATTAAGTCTGTGACTAATGCTGTGTATAGTCTGTTTCTAGACAGCTTTAACCGCGAATGTTGATTACCTCATTTGATGAAATCTAGTATCATTTGGTTTCCAACCTAAATTCAATGTATATCCTCTATTGTGTAATGTCTTTACTAAACCAAATCTTACCCATTAAAGACCGAATCCATTTGAGAAAAGATAAATTAATCCCTATGTCTAGACCCAACCTAGCATACTATTGTAATTCCATTCAATAACAAATCCTGATGTATATCGGTCTATAACAAATCCTGATGTATATCAGGCAACATAAATAGCCTCGGGCTGCACGTGCCGTGACTATCTTTATCTATAGAGCATATCTTTCCTGCCTGCCTCCTCTTGTCTTTCCGGCTCTCTGCCTGACTTCTCCTGCCCTTCACCTGTCACGTTTGCTACATTTTTCTCAAAGCTATGTCCAGTTGCTTATGTTTTTGGGACGGTACCTGTCCTAGCGCCAAGTATGTGATTGTCACATATCCGATTCGTACGTAGTCCCAGAGATGCCAGAAGGTGAAAAATATCGTTTCCTCCCCTATAATTATTAGTTCATTCCCTCAAGTTGATAATTTATTCCCTCAAATTATTATTTCGCTAGATCAAATACAGACTTTGTTCCCACACGTTATTATTTTGTTCCCACTAGTTATTATTCGTCCCCACAAAATAATAATTAGTTCTCTCAAGGCACCGCTCCGGTGGCCTAGTGGTTAGAGGGTCCGCCTCGGATGCGGGAGGTCGCGGGTTCGAACCCGGCCGAGTCATACCAAAGACTTTATAAATGGAACTAACAGCTGCCTCGCTTGGCGCTCAGCATTAAGAGGTTAGTGTTAG
Organism: Megalonaias nervosa; assembly: GCA_016617855.1. Classification (NCBI taxonomy): domain Eukaryota; kingdom Metazoa; phylum Mollusca; class Bivalvia; order Unionida; family Unionidae; genus Megalonaias; species Megalonaias nervosa. The sequence continues at coordinate 13,394 of JAECUM010026948.1, read as the reverse complement.
GACTGGTCGGACTGGTGTCAGGATAATGTGACTGGTTTATTTTTTTCTGCCGTTGTTAGGAGATTTTTATCAGAATCGCCTTGCATTACAATAACGTCAACAGAATAAGCACCTTAACCTGACAGACATTTTCTAACTGCCTCAGCTAGTTCTCTGTAATTTAATATATTAACTTTATGATGATATTTTACTTCTGGAAATTTTGTTTCGCGGGCCATTATTATTATAAATTAGATGAAAGTATATTATAATATGAACTTGATTAAGCGACTTGCTGATATATATGCTGATGATACAATCACAAGTGATAAAATCACTAACAACAATTTCATCTCTGGCGATATAGACAAATGTTCTAGCTTTAGCGAAGATGATGTTTTGTACGACAACGAATCCGACGATGAAGTAGTTGCTGTCGCTGACAGAAAAAATTACAGCAGGCCGACAACTGGACGATATAATGTTAAATATCACACTGCTAAAAAGAATAATAAAATTTAATTTTACTGTTGCTGAACAACAATATTTTGGCAGCTTTTCAAACCTTTTCTTGGTGTAAAAATAATTGGCCATCAAAGAAATATAAAATATGATTTTATTTTTGTTAAAATATTTAATTTAATGCCAGTTGATAATACAAGAAAATTACATTTAATTTCGTTATGTAAAAATATTAAATGTAAATCTGTACTTGTAAAGTACGAACAAATTTATAATAACAATATTGTATCGACCGAGTTGGCACCCAGCTTTAAATTTATCACTATATCCTCTCCATTTAACTAAACTTTTATCGCCGCGCTTTCTGATAACTTTTTCAATAACAAATACGTCTTGGGACGTTTTCGGAAGTTCTTGTTCATAAAAACTACCAGTTATAGGCTTACCTAATAAATCCTTCAGCGCGTATGTTACAGGTATTGTTAAAAGTACTTTATCAATAACAAATACTTCTTCGCTCCAGTTTGGAGTAAATCCTTTTTCAAATGTTTTTTTCGTCAGAGAAATTCTAACTTTATCACCAACTTAAAATTTATGTCTTCGATACATGTTTTCGTTTGCTAATATCGGATTTTTAATCGCGTCATCTGGCGACATTTTAGTGGTTCGGTGTTTCGTGTTATTGTATTCGTCAATAATGTTCTGTAAATTGTCAATATATTTATTTGTATTTTTAGCTGTCAAATACTTATGAATTTTTTCGTTTAGCATGCGATTAAATCGCTCGACGACAACGCTTTTACCTTCCTTTCCTGTAACATATTTTTTTTATATTATTTTGGAGCAAAAACTGCTCGAACTTTTTTTTGAAAAATTCTGCTCCGTGATCAGTCCAGATTCTATTTGGGTTTTTTTTCTGTAGTTGTTATTATTTGTTTTAGCGTATCAGTTATCGACGTTCCTGTCTTATCTGAAACTGGAACACTAAAAGCATATTTGCTAAAAACATCTATGACATTAAAAAGATATATTTTATTATCATTAAATTCAGCTAGATTTTACACATCAACTAAATCAGTCGCCCAGATATCGTCAACGGCATTTGCGACAACGTTACGTCGCGGAAATTTTGTTTTAGGTTTGTGTAGCTCTAACACAAGCGTCTTCGCCGCAAGATCATCATACAGTTCTTTTCCGAGTCCAAGTTTATATTTTGCTCCAATAAAACCCTGCACCAACTTTCGGTCAACCCTTTCTCGTAGCTTGGGAAGCAGGCCGTTTGCAGGTTTCATATCACGAAGTTCGTCCAACATTACTTTATCACAGTCTGATTTTGAGTTTTCTACACGAACGTTATCAGGACGTTCTATATCACGATATCATATATCATGATGCATTGCTATCTCATCAACTTGATTGTAAGGTTCTTGTCCTGGCAGCGGATTATCATTTTCATCTAGTTATTTATCTAATGGATTATAAGGTCCAGTATCTTTATGGCCTGGCAATGTCCAACCGCCTTTTGGTTTCGGCAGTTTGCCAATTACTTTATGTATGTCTATGCCTGTTCCTATTATTTCTCTGCTGTTACATTGTTGACAGTATGTGACAATTTTATTTTGCTCAAGACAGAAATATCTGTCAGAATCGCACTTGCATATCATTATTTATCAGTCGTCTACTAAAATAACGTCAGCCCCGACAACGTCGGGACAACCAGCTACAGACAATTTCCTCAAAAACATACTTTTTCTTTTTCCACAGATTGCGCAAATACTTTTTAGCATCATCCTGTTGTTCTTTGTTTATTCTGTTGTTTCATTGATATTTCTGTTTTAGCTTTACATTTGAGACAATAAGTTGACATTATATATTTGTAATTTAGATAAAATTAATTGCAAGCTTTACAAAAATTAATTACAATCTTATCATTGGCGTGAGAAGGATACTTGTCAAACTGTAAAATAAATTTTAAAAAATTGATACCCAATCCAGAGGCAGAGTTCTTCAAACTCGCGGACATTTGTTTAATGAACATCACGCAATAATATCCACAAGCTGACGTTCCAATAGGTTGAAGTTGATTGGACAAATAATTTATTATTTTATAATTTTTGCTTATATATTTTTTTTTATTGCGTCGCTCGGAGGAAGTCCAAATGAGTGAAAGTAATTGTTATTATAAATTGCTACCCAATGTGTACCAGATCCGTCGTTGAAATCTTGTATATTTATCACACAGGAACCACCAGCTGGTACAGCGCTAAGTTCATCTTTGGAATAAACTCCGTAGAAATTTTTTACTTGTTTTAGCTTATCAAGCATATCAAAGTTACTTAACGGGGTCTCGTGCCCCACAATGTTAGTCCTCGTCCCATCCCCAGTAGATTTGGCAGTAGACTTCCTGCTACTCCCGCCAGCAACGGTCCTATAAATCCGCCTTTGGTTGCTCTTCCACGTCGCGGTGTCTTTTTTTCGTTGTCTTTCTTTTTGCTGTTTTTCGTCGTGGCATTATATTTATCAGTCCAAATAAAATTAAACTGAAAGTTACACTTGCAAAATTGGCAAAATTACCTGTTAGAAAATTATTTATAATTTTCCCAATTTTGCTACTAGTCATTTTTAACTGAAATTTTCTTTATACCACTTCCGGAGACACTGTTTCTGACAATTCCCCTGCCAACAATACCACCACCGCGGAAGATTCCATGACCTTCAACTGCTTTTTTCGTTGCGCCAGATACTGCACCAGACGTTGCTGCTAATCCTAATCTACCTAACACCTGCAAAAGTTTTGGTATTAACGTTCTGGCCATTACGGATAGTGCCGGACGAAGAAACCACCTTGTTTTGCCATCGCTGTTATTTGTGTGGCACTTAAATTTACTAACTTGTTTTTTTGGTTAACATTAATTTTGTTATAGTACCCAAAACACTTAAGGTGTTAGGGTCGACTTTAAATGATACCTGCCTCTGCTTTGCAACAGCAGCTTTTAATTTTTTAACTTGACCATCAGTCAAATATATTTCTTTTGCAATATATTTTGTCATTATATAACGACTACAAATCAAATTTGTAAAATTGGCAAAATTACCTCACAAAATCATTCATGTTTTTGCCAAATAAATTTATAATTTTCCCAATTTTGTTACTAGTAATTTTTAAACTTGCACCGACATTTGACCTTCGATAAAGTCGATTGTAACAGATCTATCGCTGATCACTAACGCGTACACGTACAACTGTGCCACTGGAACTGCTCCTAATGTCCAAGTAATTTCAATATCAGCAGTTGAAATTACATCTCTTTCATTGTGTTTACTAACATCAAAATAAAATATCGGATAAAGTGTACGAAATTCCTCTACTGATATCTGAGATCCGTCTCCAACGTCCTGATATTTTTGCACTGCGTCGAGCAGATACATGTAAGGTCTAGTAATATTTTTATTAGCGTCATCTGCAAAATTGCATTTTATCGCTCGTTCTGGATATTGCTTTGAACTTATTCCAGCATATATTCGTCTAACATCAGCATTATCAAATATTGCATTATTTTGTTTTGTTGGTTACCACGTCGCGCTTGTTGCTGAAATACAACAAATAATTGCCGTGGCTTTTGTTCAGTCGACTTTGTTGTGACTCGCCAAGTGTAGTCGGTAGTATTTGGAACTGCCGTTTGATATATTTTATGTTGCTGAAAATAAATCTTCTTTGTATGCTTTTTAAGAACTTCATCTAATTCGAGCGATTTTGAAACTTTCGGCGTTATTCGGGGCATCCACAGCGCAAGTTTGTTTATGATAAACTGTGCATCAGCTCCGCCAGCCAGAAATAAACAGTCGTTCTGTTCTGATCGATCTAAAATAAGTGTATGCTTAACTCCACGAAATACCTTATTGTAATCGCGACAAAAGCCAAATACTGTACTTAACGGCAGCATCATTGTAATTTGACGTGATCCTTCTGCAAGTTGTTTTCTTCTAGCAAAACCTTCATTGTAACGTACATTTCTTACGCTAATTGTTCCGTTAACTAAATCTAACATTTCAGTGCCGGTTGCAGCTGCACCTGGTGATGCTATACCAAGATTATTACAAGCAGCAATAAGTGAGACTCTTGTAGCATTTGCATCAGTGCCTGCGGCTGGCGCGGCTCTACCTAACGCGGCTGCATTAACAATAAGAAACGTTCTTACAGTTGCAGCATCTGCAGCAGCAGCAGCGCCGCGTACTAAAAACACCTTTCGAGAAAAGTTCGGTCGATTCAGCTGCACCACGTCCAGTATACTTAAACCACATCATATTAGTTGCAGTTGATCTGGAGTAACGAAATAATATTTAAGATTGTACTTGCAACTTGCAGGTGACTTGAAATATCCTCAACAGTTTGATTCGCCAGCTGATATCTGCCCCTTTTGAATAAACACCAACCATCATTTATAAGAGCTACTTCTGTGTTAGCCGCAATTGCGACAGGTGGATTAGCCACTGTCATAATCTGGCCGCGAACTTCTAACATTGCTTTGTGTGGCAGCAGAAATACATCTTCGTCTCGAGTATTAAATGTTCTGACACCAGCTTTATTTGGCTCATTAGAATTTTCGTCGAGATATTCAATATACTCAAATTCTGTCACTGTGTCGTCGACATCATAAATTTCTGCTAAATCGAGATAATTTTTAACAGACATTTTTTATTTATTAGATTATATAACATTTTATTCTGGCCCTGTTACTTTAGATATTAACTTTTGTATAATCTGCTCGCCCTTTGGTGATAAAAGTTTTTTTGTTCTTGTTATCATGGCACGTTGAGTTTCTTTTCTTGGAGCGATTTCTGATATAACTTGTTTGATTGTCGGTGGTTTCTTCCCTTTAATTTTATCAACAACCTTATGTCCAACAGCGGTTCCAGCAGCAGATGCAGCTCCAGTTTCAAAAGCTTTGACGCGTCAAGTGCAATTGGCGCAACTTTATGCACTATTCCTGGAATATTTTCAATAATTTTAGTAAATATATTTCCCAAAAATCCACCAATAATTTTTCTTCGGTAAAATTGTTTTTGTTTCATTATATCTGAGGTTTGTATAATTTTATTGCGCTCGTAGGTGCAAATAGTAAGTAACAACCTCGTTATTCAGATCCAGCTGTCGTCCAGATTGATCTGTCAACTGCATATTTATTGCTGTTATTTGATTTTCAACATTTAGCGGATAATAAGTAACTTGCCGCGGACTAATTTGCATGAGCGATCCCGGTGGAACATCTGGTGAGAAACTATATATCGTTTGTCCTTTACTACCCTGGGCTGAGTAAGATCCAGTTGCAATGAAGCAATTTATTAATATTGTGTTTACGTCAGTTATATTTACTGGCAGATCACCGTCATTGTAACAGAATTGAAACCGAGTGGGTTTTGGGACTAAATGAACAACACAAACACAATGTGATGGACAATGGAAATTTATAGAGTGAATTACTAAGTATATATATATATATATATATATATATATATATATCTTACATATGCAATGATTCTCTCCCGCTCCTATCATACGATTGATCCAATCACTCTACACACATTCCCAAATTCAAAAATAAAAATATGATCCATATAATCTTACGTGTGAAAAGTGAGGTTCAAATAACCTCAGGGACTGCAAATACGTTTCCACTAATATTATGCAACACAAGCGAGATCCACATAATCTCACGTATGTAATTCCATTAAGATTCAAATAAACTCAAAGAATTCAAATATGCTTCGAAACATATACACTGTAGACGAGATTCGCATAATCTCCTATATTATGCTATGTAAGCGAGATTCATATAATATTATGTAATGTAAATAATGAAAGCGAGATTCACATAATCTCATGTAATGTAAACGACAATATTGTAGTCAATTGAAATCACAATCAATTGAAACAAACATATGACTCTTAACACTTGAACAGTCGTATGATCCATAAACTGATAAAGCACACAGTTTCACCCAATCCTTGGGTAGGCCCACACTTTTATCGGCCGCTCACACCCTTCACGGATCCACCACATGTACAGATATACGTATACACATACGTACAGACAGCATCCAGCACCCTGGTATTGGCTACGCCTACATTCGTGGTTCCACCACATGTATAGTCTTACGTATACACATACGTACGGACAGCACACAGCACTAAACAGCTACAGTCAGCTCAGCCCTACACAGCTACCGTCAGCCCTACACAGCCCTATGGACAGGTATACACATACGTACAGTCAGCACGCCACTCTATGGACAGCTACGCTCAACCCTAAACAGCTACAATAAAACCAAACTGGTCATAATAATGGGTTCTGAATTAATTTTTAGATATATACTAATAAATTAAACTGTAATAGCAACTTGTTATCCAAAGTTCACAACGTTTCAAATCTGAAGTAGTAAAGGCTTCATTACCCGATATAACATTAAACGAGAATAAGCTTCACATATCAAATAAAATATAATTTTAACACTTACCCATATGGCCGGAGAACATAATGGAGAACGTTCACTTCTTGACAAAATCCAAATGACCGGTGCCTCAGTTTGAAATGGTATCAACCTTAAATCCATAGGAGAGTGAATAATAATCAGGGTAAAATACTCATGTATTCCATGCCTTTCGTAACTTTCGTCGCATGTAGTTTCCGACGAAATACATGCTAGTACAGTCGCTCACCTGGGGAAACAATGATTCACCCCAGGTAACGTTGTACGCATGCACAACGAATAAAGGTCAAAAATAGATCTAAGGCAAAACCAAGTTATTTCTTGCCTTATTCTGTGACAGTCATATGTTATAGTTTGTTCTGCTACAGATCCATATTGCTTGTGAATAAATAATATCAGCGATGCTATGCTTGTTGCTGATGAAAAATCTATCATCAAATTATTTATTAATGTTATTCTGGCGCGTAATGTGTTATAATTCGGTGTAAGCTCAAACTTGTCAGCGATACCATTATTTTTAGTTATTAATTCGCGTATCGTCTTATTTAAATCGGTTACGTTGTAGGCTAATTGCGGAATTTTAACTGTTTTCCACGAAGGTCTTGGAGCTAAAGTAAATGTAAATTCATCGTTTACTTCAGTTTTCACGTTAGCCATGGAATGCCAACATGTACATGAAATTAGTCCAATTTCATACTGTTTTTCAGTATCAAGTTGTATTGGCGGAATATAATTTACTGAAAAATTTGCGCTATCTTTAGCGTTAGCTATCGCGGCCGTACTAGAGTCTAGTAATAATGTTGTTGACATTGTTATTTATTATATTTTTACAAAATTAATATTTATAAAATTGGTATTTATAAAATTAGGTCACCGTGTAAAGTTTCGTATTCATCAGATGATAATAAATTTTCCGATCTTAAATGATCAAATATATCAATAATTTCATTGTCAATTTCAGCGCCAACATTCCCAGCTTCCTTTCATGATATCAGCAGCATCAATCTGCCAGTCATTTCGGCAGTTGATGCAAATATTTTTGCACCTGTTCCAGTTTTTTCTTTTGCAGCTTTTTCAGCTTTCTCTAAGCGACGTTTATCAAAATAATCAAACAACCTTTTAAAATCCCATCCTTCTTGCCGAGGTTTTCCAGTTCTAAATTTTCTGCGGCATTTTTAAAAACACTAGCAATAACACCATTTCTAGCTTTATCAGAAAGTTCTTTAATATCTTCTATTGCAGCTGTATCAATTTCAACGTAAACTCCTGAATCTTTCCTAATATCATCTAATTTTTTAATAAGATCATTATCTTTATCTTCGCTCCATTTATTAATATTATCAACATCAGAAATATTATAATCTTTCATAAAATCCAAATATTCTTCTACTATTATTTCTTGTTTTACAACTTTTCTCATTCTTTCCCGATACTTTTCAGCTTCTTCAACTGATCTTCTTAGAGCTGCTTCTCTCATTAAGCTACCTTCCGCTAACAGTTTTTCAGTATAATCTATTTTTTCATCTAAATATTTTGTTTCAGTAGTTATACTACTAAGGTTATCATTATCTTGTATGTTATTTTTTATATTAATAATAACTCGCTTATAAAGTCCAGCAATAATTGAGTGTCGATATAATTTAATACTTTCTTAATATCTTTCATTATCTGATACTACATCAATGGCATGCTTTTCATTTTCTTGTATTATTTCTGTTAATTTTCTAATATTTTCATCAGCGTCAAAATCATCTTTACGAATGCTATATAATCTAACATTTTTAAATCCATATTTTTCGTTAAAAGATTTATATTCATAATCTTTTATTTTATCAATCATCCTTTTTCGATCATCATCGAATCTTTCTCTTTCTATGCTAGCTTGCTCTTTTCGAATAGCTTCTCTTCTAGCTTCTTCTTCCTCATACCAACTCTTTTCTTTTGGTTCTTCAATTTTTTTTTCTATATCTTCAAACTTTCTCCTAATCGGCCCAATTGTTAAACATGCTAATTTTCGTTCAAATTCAAGTGGATTATTGATCAGACGATCTATTTCAGCTTGTCTAACAACAGGATTACGAATATGTGCTGAAAGTTCTTCAGCTAATCTTTTTCTTTCCTCGTCAGATCTACCAATAATTTTTGCGGCAGCTGCTTCTTGTTGTTCCTTAACTAATCCAACTAAACCTTTTTCCTGTAGTCGCTTAAGTTCTTCTGGAGAGATTGTTTGCACTTCAGGTTGTTTTCCAAGTAGAACTTCAGTAACTGGTTTTAAAACTGTAGCTGCTCTTCTGCGGCAACTATCTGTCCACGTCGGGCTCGTTGAATCATCTGCCTAAGTTCAGCTTTAGATTGAACAAGTTTTTTTAGATTTTCTATATGTTTTCTGTACTTTGCTTGTCTTTTCATTTTATTATATATAAAGTTTATAAAATTAAGACTATCGAAAACAAAAACTTACTGCAGATAATTTTCAATACAACAGCGAAACATTTTAGTTGGATCATGTGTTAGTTTATCAAATAAGAAAAAAGTTATATTTATCCGCTGTTGCCTTGTGGTAAAGTTCGATAAATTTATCTTTTGTTACGTCACCGCACTGCTCGTTTGCAATATTTCTAACATCAATATTGTCCAGTCCCGGAAATAATATAAAACAACCAGTATTTCGTCGTATAAATCTGTCGACGTTGTAAAAACCTTGGGCTAAATAAACAGAATTACATTTCTGATTACATGATAGTGAAAAATATGGTCTTATTTTATTCATCTCTAAATTATTTAGCGGAATATCGTCAAAAACTACTATCGTATGCTCGGACGAATCAAGTTGATTAACTGGAACAAGATCTTCTGGTTGTTTGATAATAAAAAAAAACTTCACTAGCATCAAGATCATCGCGAAGTTTGTTATTATATTCGTTAAATAGCTCGTACTTATCTTGTTGTGGATTAATTGTATAAATATAAACTCGATCGTAGTTAAAATTATCTCCAAGAAGTAAATTCATAAGCAAATTTGTTTTTCCCGACCCAGTTCGTCCAACAATAAGATAATGACAATCTGGAAGTTCATTGTTATGTTTATCTTTCACCAACCGCTCTGTATCAAAATTTAATATCGGTGACGACGTTGTCGTTAACTTTGCCATTGTTGTTATATAAAAATTGTCAGACAATAAATAAATAATGAGCTATTATACAAAATTTGGAACAACATTAGGAGATTCATCAGCTGTAAGTATAATAACAAACGGCAATATTTATTTATCAGGTTACCTAAAAAAATCTGGTGATACAATGACAGGAAACCTGTTTATGTCAAATCAACGAGTACTAGATTTAGAAACAGCGTATCCGCCAATAAATGTTGTTAATACACAAGCTGTTAGTTATGCACAATTAAAATCCGTCGACGATAACAAGTTGTCACTGACAGGCGGAACTTTAAGGGGCAACTTTGATATGTCAGGGAAAAAAATAATAAATTTGGAGACTGGATATCCACTAACAAACTTAAATCAAACTCAAGCGGTAAGTTATTTACAATTGAGGTATGTGGATAATAATAAACTTGATAAAACCGGTGAAACACTTACAGATATTATTAACATGTCGGGTCGACGAGTGTTAGGTTCAGAAGCTGTATATCCGCCATCAGATTTAACATAAGCTGTAAGTTATGCACAACTAAAATCTGTTGACGATAATAAACTTAACAAAGCCGGTGACACAATGACAGGTAACCTGTCTTTGTCAAATTCAAAAATAACTGGACTACCAACAACCTCGCCACCAGCTAATGATACTGATGCTATTAGTTATGCTCAGTTAAAAGAAGAACTTACCCCATATTTTAAGAAATCTGGTGGATCAGTGACAGGCAATATAAACATGAGAGACAAAAAAATAACTACGACATATGTGCCAGTTAACCATAATGATCTGACAAATAAAACGTATGTTGATAGTCTGGCTAGTGGCATAAAACGAACTTACAATAATGTTGGATATATTCCAACACTTTATAAAGCAACTGACAACCGAGTTGGGTTTGAGGTAAGCGCATTATCATATTATCCTGAAAATTGTCCTTATTACGCTTCCTCTGATAGACATGAGCGGACGACCAACGGAGAAGTTGAAAATGTTTGGATCAAAATTAAATGTCCTACTGCAGTTGCTATTTGGCAATTTCTTTTGCGAGGCCGATTAAACTCTAGTGTTGGTCGAATTTATAATTGTCAATTGGAAGGATCAAACAATGATATCGACTGGATAACATTATATAGTGCAGTAAATACGCATATTTCAACAGCACAATATTTTACAGTTCCGACAGAAAATATTGTTAACAAGTACTTATATTTTCGAGTTAATGTTTTTGCTGCTGAACATCCATTTCCAGGACTGACCGCATTTCAAATATATACACTTGATGATCAGATTTAATCTAATGCTATAAAATAATATCAGAACCACCAATTATAACTGTTGCGAGGGAATTTTATGATAATATTTTTAATCCAGAAAAATATGTTAGGGACGTATCATTAGCGGCACGTGAGATAAATACTATGAAAAATTTTAAAATCCCAATGATAAATTCTCCATTGTTGGAAGGAGAAAAAAATTTTGCTCGTGTTATACATATGCGAAGACCACAACTGAGACAAGCATTAGGAAACTTTGATATTATAAGCTGATACTGTCATCCTGATGATTGCCTGGAAGAACAAAAACAAGTTGAAATCCTGTTAGAAAAATATTGCTCGAGCTTGATTCTGGAAATATAAATTTGATAATGATATAAATTTATTAAAAGCACGAGTAACGCAGGTGGAAAAACAAATGAACGATACCTATGATCGTCTCGACAAACTATCAGAATCTAGGATAATAGGAATAAAAAGAAACAGGAAGTTATATAGTAGTTTTTCAAAACGAAACATTTTTAAGCATCTCAGCATGTACTACCACGACAAAGAAACCCTAATTAAAATCGTTACTATATCACCAGACAGGAGTTGATTATTAAAGCATACTCAAATGCAATTTTGCCAATGATACGTAAAAAAGACCCAGAATTTGTTCCCATTATTGTTGATAGGTCTCTAAAAATAATCAAAGATTTTGGCAATGAAATTAATTATCTTGGTGATATTGAGCGAGAAAAGTTTTTTGATGAAGTAGCAAAAGCAAATTTGGAAGTAAAAATTGATTCTTATTACGACATAAGTGAAGAAGATGATATTCCATTTCCATCAATTCAGATCTCTAGACAATTGTAATTACGAAATTATTATGATGAAATTGAGAAAATACTCATAAAACCATATAAAAAGTTAATGTTAAAAGTAGCTGCTTCTATTGGTCTTCTAGAAATTGAACTAGACAAGCTTAAAAAATTAATGCTAGCAAATTTGGTTGTCGCATATGCAATTATCAGACAACATCTTGTTCTCAAAAATTTCACGTTAGATCAAATAAGCTTGGTATTAGGATATATTGATGAAACAGAAAAAGATTACAGTAATTTAGTGAATAAAACAGATTTGTACGAACGTGAAGTAGAAAACGCGTTTGATTCCTATAGTTGGTTAAAGAAAAATGAGGTACTAACAGATGAACGATATAAGGATACTTCGTCAGATGTTTATGACAAATACAGAATTTTTATAGCTGATCCTAACAATAATAAGTTCCGTGAGTTTCTTGATTCGATTGCTGGTACTAGAACTTTTAATATTGTATAAAAAAAATTGTATAATGAAAAAACATATCATCGATTTCAATCATATTTCAGAAGAAATTCCAAAATAAGATGTTGAAGCATTAGTACAATATTATAAATTTTATCATAAAAACCTCTGGTGTGTAAAAGAATGTTATAAATACTACCGTAGAATACTTCGAGTAATATCATATTTGCCATTGTTAATGACTAGCTCTGGTATAATCTCAAGTGGAGCATTATTAAATCCGTTTTTGTTAATAATATCTGGTGTCGGTGTCTCTCTTTCAACAGTATGTAAAAAGATTGAACCCAAACTTGAAACAAAAAAAAAATTCTTGTAAAACAGCAAGTATCACCTACAAAAAATTACTTGATCAGATACGATCTTACTTGCGAGGTGTAAAATACGATATGGACGATTTAATACGCGAGTTTCGTATTATTGACAGTATGTTAACAGATATCCTACCAATGAGAGTCAGCAGGTATGAAAAAGATTATCATAAAATATGGTTACAACAGTAGATGTTTAGAAAAAATCTAGAGGTCTCCAATTTTTTGTAGAGGGGTGGGGTCTCTGATCTAGAATCCGCATTTGGTTTAGGATCAGACTATTACTATACTGAAAAAAAAAAATATTTTATCACTAAAAAAGTTAATCCAGCAGGTCCTAATATTTGTTTTGGAATTCTGGTCCAGAATCCGCATTTGGTTTAGGATCAGCCTA
>JAECUM010026947.1:0-26513 GCA_016617855.1 Megalonaias nervosa | reverse complement strand
TGATAACTTTATATATATATATATATATATATATATATATATATATATATATAGAGAGAGAGAGAGAGAGAGAGAGAGAGAGAGAGAGAGAGAGAATCTATTAATTTTGAATGTGAGCAATCATCTTTGATACTTTCAAAATAATTTTTTCAATGTGGTATCATCAACGGGCATAGCTAAAGTGCAAATATGACCCATATCTGCGGATATGATATAATGTTTGCGGATATGACATTTCTTTTTGTTTTATATGATAATTGCATCCGTAATTTGTTCCATGTTTTAATTTCAGGAATGGGATAGACAATAAATACGAAAATATGTTTCTTTATTTTTGGGAAGATGATTATGTCATTATTACTGAAATGATGTCCTACTGTCCTGAATGAATTTACGGATATGACCTGGCATTATATTTAATCACTGATTGTGTCCAATCATTAATTACAACGTAAAGTCATTTGCTTATTCTATATACCGAATGAATAATTTCATACATAGAAAAACAAAATGGTAAATTGCACAGCGATCCTAATGTAACCGATGTATGTTTGCGGATATGAACAGATTTTGGGCGGAATACAACTTTTACTGCAGTCTTATATACCTATATTTTGCCATTGATTCGATATGTCACTCATCATTCGATGTGTATATTATTTAATTAGTAAAATTCAATATTTAATTTATAATGTATTATTGATAATATACATTTCAATGAGATGAGTCATACTCGCAAAAGTTATTTTAGATCCGGGGATACGACTAGTATACTTTACTTTATGTATGTAATGTCCACTCATATTGATACTGCTTGTATTCACAATTAGTTGCAGATTGATTTGTGTACTATAAAGTTACAGCTTATATATAACAGTGTAAATTTTCTATACCTATGATAAATTTGGTTTTATATTTATGGAAGTAGATTTATTATCGTTTGAAAATACCGATATTAAAAATTCATTTACGTGTAATGCAGTGCGCAGATATATGCGCACGGCATGTTCTAATTAAGTGTGATTAATTTAATAAAACTTGTAAATCAAATATATCATTATTGATATAATATTATATTTTAATATGTCATAACAAAATAGCTTATGATACATATCATAGCATAATCTATGTAGGTAGTCATAACAGCATACAATGACTTGTATTCGCTCGGCAAAAAGCTATATTTTGCCATTGATTTGATATGTCACTCATCATCCGATGTATTTATTCTTTATTTTAATTTAGTCAAATTCAGTGTTTAATTTGTGATTTATTAACCCATTCAATGAGACGAGTCATATTCACAAAAGTAATGTCACATCCGCGGATATGATTCGTATGCTTACTTTAGTTATTCAGATTATCAACTTCCATTGCCCATCAGAGTTATTGTAAGGTTGAGACATTTTAGTAGGTGGTGCATTTTGAATAATACGGCTTCTGTTTTTGAATGGATTTAAAAAGACATGGCATTGTTTGGTCCATCTATATGATCTTTCTCAGTCTTTGTTCATTTAATATTCAATAATATTAATATCTGTTGAAACATAAGATGTTGAACAGTCGTCAGCAGATAGTATTGTTATACTATACAAACCTTCTGCATTATCATTGACATAAATAGGAAACAGTAGGGGACCAGGTACAGATCCTTTTGAAACGTCTGCTCTTATATATTTCATACACGATGCATCTGATTTAAAAAAAAAAAAAAAAAAAAAAAAAAAAAAATCTGCCTTCTTAATTATAAATTTACATAAAATTAGTTTTGCATGTTTCGATTTACTCTATATTCACTAAGTCTGTAACAATCCTTTGTGCCAAACACGATCAAACGTTTTAGATTTGTCGCACAAGAACACGTGTCGTTTCTAGCGTTCATGTGTGATTTTATAATGAATGTCAATCAGTTGGTATACTGTTGAATTCTTTCTCTATAAACCCCCTGACTGTAACCTATATATAAGCTTATATTCGTTTGAAAAAATTGAAGAAATGCTTAAATACAAATCTTTCAAAAATCTTTCACACTAAGAAGGGATATTGGGAGATAATTCAATGGTAAACATTTAATTTCCCTTCTTAAAAATCTGCATTAGACTGACACTTTTCCTTATTGTAGGACAACTTTCTCTCATTTAAAAATCTATTAAAAAGAGAAGTACAAAACGGTTTGATTATAGAATCTGAGACTCAATGAGCAGTTATAACAGAAGAAATCTGCCCCAGCCACCTTGTCAAGCGACAGTGGCATGATTACATCATAGATCAATTGTTCTCTAATTTGTACATTGTCAGAAGCTCTATCAGTGTGATAAGCGTTTGAGGTAGGAAAATGTTCCTATCATCAATGATAAAAACTGATGCACAATAGCCATTCAACTAGTTTGCTTTTTCGATATTCCAAGAATCAATATGATGGAACCGTTTTTTCTTCAAAATGCAGAGGAGAAAATGAATTGAAATTTATGCCTTAATAAAAAAAAATTGAAATCTTCCAGAATTGTCTCGAATTTGAAGAAGTTAAGTTTAAGGTTAAATCTTCTTATCAGGTTTTTCCTTTGCTTTCTTTCTAAGAGTATTCACTTTATTTCTTAGTTTCTTATAAGTCTTCCATTTACAGAGATTGGTTGTCCTTAACGCGGCTTTCTTAGCTCTATCTACTAAATTTTCGTACCATACTGTCGTACCAAAATGTTGATCAAGTGGACACACACTAATGTTTCTATGTGGTATGTCAATGAAAGTTATGTCCGATAATTTTGATGTGAAAGATTCAGTAGCATCATCAACGTTTTGTTTATTACTAAGAAATTCCTCCCAAGAAAAATGCTCGATTTCAGCTACAAAAGTATCAAACTCCGCACGAGAATTTTACCAAATGTTGCCACTATACGTTTGTTTAATCTAAAAATCCACTTCAACAAAAGGTAGAAGTGCCATAGTTGTCTGAGATCTCCGTACTCTGAATATACCTTCCAGTTTGTTTGCACTCCCTTGCTGATATAAAAAAAAGAAAAGCATAAATGAGATTAAATATGCACAGAACTTAGTTCATTCATTAATTTATAATTTCAAACTTAATAATGACTAGCGGCACCCTAACACTGTTATCGTCTGTGCGTTTCATACCAAACGGAAGTTTTCAGTGTAAAAGACGACCTTGCTCGCCGGTCATTTCCAGTTCCTGGACAAGTCCATTTTCAACGAACGTGTGGATGCACAACTACACATTGTGACATGTATGCACATAAAAGGTACATACTACGTCGTCTGCTTCCGATATTTACAATGCTGAATAAAGCAAACGAAAAGAATGATAACTACAAATTTGCCTTTCACGTGGATTTAACATGCAGTGTAATTTCTATGTACATATGCAATGAGCTGTTAACTCTCAACCTTATGGTAATTTGCGGAATTATCTGGCAGTTACCGAATATGATGAACTAAATCTCTGTGTTGTCCGAGGAAAATAGACTCGCCCAGAGTGAATGCAATAGGGCGCGTGTTAGTATGGAAAGTCCGTTAAGCATGAAACGCTAAGAAAATGACTTCTTAGGGCCATGCTGGTCTCAGTAAGTTAGAAATTATAAATCAATGAAAGAAATGACTCAGTTCTGTGCATTCTTCATCTCATTTGTGCTTTTCGTTTTTTGATTGGTGGGGGGTGGGGGTGGGGGTACAAACAAACGGGGAGGTATATTCAGACTATAGCCCATATGAAATAACAACGCTTTTCCTAATATTTATCGAATTTGAAATTAGTATCGGGTCTATTAATGATGACCTTGTGTCTGTAACTCTGATAGGTTGTTGAATTATATTTGTTAGATCATTTAATATTAGTGAATCTTCTAATTTATAGCATCTCGCATCAAGCAGATCATCATTAATATCACCAACCATAATGATATTAGAATTTTCAGCCATTCATAAAAGCAACTAAAATGATGTTTGGATTTTCAGCCAGTAGATCGTCATTCGTAAAAGCAACTATAGTGATGTTTGGATTTTCATCCAGTAGATCGTCATTTATATCAAACACTATAATGATATTTGGATTTTCATGCAAGGGCCGTTAAAAAACACATATCAGAAGTGGACTGTGGTTACGTAATAATTCTACTCAAACCATTTCGAGATCATTTTGTACTAAGTCAGACCTATTATTGAACATTAGATTGTTTACAACGTAGATCATAACACCACAATTATTTCTGTTCGTGCCTTTTGAAGCAGAGTACCCCGTAATGTCTTCCAGGTGAATACATGTTATCAACAAGCGCTTCGGAAAGCATGATATATCAAAGTCTCTGATAGCTGATCTTCTGTTAACTGGAACTTACACTGCGAATGTTGAGATGAAAAACCATGATTCTATTATTATTATTATTATTATTATTATTATTACTAACAGAACTACTACTACTACCGCTGCTGCTGAAAAAGTAAGTATTTTAAGATGAGAATGAAAGGCATCTTGTAAAGGACCAGGGTTCATTTCATTATCACCAGAGAGAATCAGAATGAAATATATTAATAAAAACATACATGTTGACGACAATAACAATGCCAAGTACACAACGGAGCTGCTGATATGATTATGTACAGAATAAAAACATATGACATTATAGTCTGAATATAACTCCCCATTTCTTTCTACCCCCTACCGATTTAAAATACGAAAAGCATAAATGAGAGGAACAATACACAGAAACTTCTAACTTGCTATTACCAGGATGACCCAAACACCGCTATCGTCTGCGCGTTTCATGCTTAACGGACTTTCCATACTAACACGGCGCCATATTGCGTACACTATCGGCGTTTCTATTTTTCTTGGATAACAATGACGTACTTCATCATCTTCGGTAACTGCAGGATAATTCCGCAAATTTACCATAAATTGAGAGTTATGGTCTTTTGCACACATGTACATGGAAATTACACCGCTTGTTAAATCCACGTGAAAGGCAAATTTTTAGTTAATGTAACGTTCCCCTCTTAGAAAGAGGGGTGGTTAGTTAGATTTGGCTGTCGTTATCAAGAGGATGACTTCCCTCGATTTTATTGCCCGGTGTGAGTGGATAGATAGAACATCAACAGAGAACTGAGCAAGACTATCGAGAAGAAATAATACAATACGAGCCCCCTTAGACAAGAAATAAAAATTTAATCGATAACAAACTAATAGTGGCAGCTTCAATTCAACAAATTTACGTTAACATAATTTAATAGCAGTGTTCTATTTTGGATTTATTTCATCATGATAACGAGTGGTGAAAAGAGTACAATGTCCACGCCTGATTTGCATCACCTAGCGTCGCTTCCTGCCTTCGTCTCCGTGTATCACACGTCCTACCCACCTCCACGTGTATAAGTTGATCTTCCTATTCTTTCTATTCTGAACGCTTCCTCTCTTTTCCAGACTTCCGTCTTTCGGACTGTCCCCGTCAGTTCCTGGGAGCTGTTTCCTTGAATGACAAGTTTACCACTAAGCCTCTATATGTACCACTTTCTATGCATATATAAAATTCTCTCACTTTCGTTACTCAGAAAGCATAAACTAGCTATCCAAACACTGCATAAATTCTGTCATAATGTCACCTTAACGATTAATGGTCCTTACAAATTTAGACTGTATTTTGAGTAAGGTACAATAGTTATCTCTAGTTACAAACGCCCCTGTAATATACATCCAAGACTGACTTAATTCGATAGATCATCATCCTCGCTTCCAGCATCGGACAACAAATTATCATGTGAGCGGTGTATCTAAACATTACCGTGTATCTCTGCATACGCTACCACATGACTCATTAGACATTCAGCCTTGCCAGTTCCACTCAATAAGATACATACTATCGATTACTATTGCATAAGATTCACTAACTTCTAGCTTATAGCAATCCCTAACCTACAAGATTCTTTAAGCATTACAAAATCATAGATAAATATGCAATTATCGTTAACTCACGACAATCAGTATCGACCTAACAGAAAAAGGAAATTAATTCATATAACCGTATCAAATCCTACACATCTGAAAATTTGGATCGCATGCAATCCGTCAATTCTATCAATGAACTAGTAACTAAAATTAAAGAAATACATTGCATAACAACTCTAGCATATCAACAGATTTCCATGAAATCGAATAAACGATACATAGTATGAATCCTAGCCATATCAAACACATTTGCATAAACAAGACAAATAAAATAGAAAATTACGTGAAAATTAAAATTGCGTACCTTAATGTTGTTCTTTTTCACAACTTGTGTGTCCTAGCACTAACGCCTGTCTTTCCTTTCAAGACAGCCACCTGGTCTCTTTACTTGTTTTTAACACTATGCTTTAGGTTTCTCCGGAGCGAAACTTTGTCTTCTCGCAAGAAAAATCGGACTAAAGAATTTTAACCAAGGTCGTTACTTTTAAATTCACATACTTCCAAGGTGTACGCCTAAATTTAACTGACCAATCAAAATCAGCGGTTCCTAATTTTTCCCCAAGATAAGTATTGCTTTCGTCAGATTTTGTCAGCCTAAAATCTGAGAAATACGATGAATATCCACATCCCTTTGAAAATAACTATTTGACATGGGTTTCACCTCAGCCGGTTATGGTTGGTAGCTCTAATGTGTATTTTCTCAGGACAGCGTGGCGATGCCCGGGAGTAGTATAGTGGGGCACCATAACCTCTCGTAGACCGTAATGTTAAATTTGGTCATATGCACTATAGCCTCAAGATTTATAGCTTCAAGTGGCACAGGTCCGGCATTACAGCCTCACGTAGACTTCTATGTTAATAAAGGGTTCCGGCACTGTAGCCTCAAGATTAAGTATAGAGACAATAGGAATGCAACAGGTGGGATGACGTCACGGTACTGGACACTTGCAACAATGTTACAAATGGCTGAGCTGAATACGCGCAGCTACTCCCGGTAGGGACAAATACAAAAGAGACAGAGACATATATAACATATATAAGATATAGGCAAGAAAGAATAAATCTTTTCGAGGCATATGAAAGTGGCCCTGAAAAGGACCTTTGGGTTTCTTCTTCTTTTAATTTCTTCTTTTCCTCCACCAACTTCTTATCTTTTGTCCTACACTTTTTGTCTTTTTTTCATTCTTTTCCTCCTTTTTTTCCTTCTCCTCCTCCTCTTTCTTTTTCTTCCACTTGTCATTTTCTTCTACCTTTTCAATTTTTTCATTCCATTCTCTCATCCTCTGTTTGTCTTCTATATCTTCCTTTTCTTCCTTTTCTATTCTTATCATCTCATTTAAGAGGTCCTTTCCTTTCCTTAAATTGTTAATCTCCATTCTTAGTCTGTGGGGACTATAAGCCCCAAACTGCATTCTCACTAGCATCTCCTCCACCATGCCTAGTGTATCTACCACCTCCTGCAATCTCAGCATCCTCTCCATGTTACTTGCCATTTTTTTATATTCAGCGTTGAATGGTGCGAATTACTTACTTACTTAATTTTGAATTAACATCGCGTGCGCACATATGTGCATGTGCGACGAGTTAATGTCTGCAACGCAGACTGTTAATTTTGCTGGGGGAAGGAATCAGTGCCACATCCCCCAGGCGTTAATGCTCTCAAAGAGAGCTGCTTTCCTTGCGTGGGAATAGACCCAACACGCACTCAAGTTAGTCTGAATTCAGTAGCAGTAGTGTTAAACCAGGTGTCAACCAAGGCAGTATGTGACGCCAGTCGCGATTGATCAGCGACTATGACGTCACACTTCGGGACACCTGGCTACTAGACGGGTGGAGATCGTTCCATATCTCCGTCTAGGAACGGGAGTCCGGGTGAGGCAAATGAGTAAAGGGTCCCGGCAACTGTCGTGAAGCGAAGCAATGGATGTCGTGTACGCCCCAAAACGCCAGTCAATACTTATTCTAAATTCTGTCCAGTTGTACTAATGGGCATAAATAATACCAATAGTGTGTATGCCACCTGTGCAATTAACCAAATCCTTATAAGTCTTAGAATTTACCTATCACCTATCAAGCAATCATTCTAGTACATAGTGTAAATAAAATTTAAGTCCCTAGCAGGCTTTAATTACTAATATGTCTAAGCGACATATAAGAGTTTAGTCAATATTAAGCATTCGGTTTGAATTTTGAACGGTGGAAAAAAGGATCAAGTCAGAATCATAGATTGTTCTAATTGGGATTCCTGGCCAAAATGGAATCCCTAAAATAAAGAGGCAATTTTGAGCCATAAAAGGGCTTTTTGGGAGATTAATTGAAAGTCCTTCTGCGGTATTCTGCCTCTTTTACTTTCTCCGCACTTCGTGGGTCCTTGCTGGTCTGCTCTGGAAACTCCCTGTAACTATGCAGCCTCGCCAGGTCGGCAGCAGCTTCGACTAATTGGGATAGAGGATGGTCTTGGCATGCATGCCGGTAGAACTGATTTAGTATTCTGACCCCCAAGTGCCACTGTTGTGGTTTGGGTTTTTATGATGTTACGTATCGGCTCGTTTAAAGTAACATAAAGAAAAGAGTGACGACAACAAGCTTTGTAAATTTTAACAAAAATAATTTATTTCCCTAGAAAACACGGTGAAAAGGTAAAAATGTGAAAAAGGACTTACGATTTGCGAAGAAAATCCAAAAATTTGTCCTAAAATTGTGAAAAACACATAAGTCCTGTGAATAAACAGTTCTAATTAAAGTAGTCTGAATCTCAATTCCGTTCCAAGATGGCGGATGATGACGTCAGACGAAGGTTTTACACAAGTGTCCAGAATTTTTCACTGTGAATCACAATTTGTACTGTTCCAATTTAGAATTAATTTCACTAATTGTCTTTGTCCAAAGCCGGTTGTATAGTTCTCCAGGGAAAATAATTATTATTTAAAAGGTAGATGAAGTGCAGCTATCATCAATAACAAAACACATGTCGTTCTACAATCGTTCTACAGACGTACGAACGAACAACTCTTTCCAGCACAAAAGAATACCTTCTTCTCAAGGTATTAGAAACTCTGTAAGATGTTAAAATGTGACTCCCTTTAAGGTGTTAAAATATGACTCTAGACTATTTCGCAGGTACCTGAGTATTTAAGGCGAACTAAAACGTCATTTCATGTACACGCACGAAGAACACATGGCGATTTCGAAATCTCGTCATCGCAGTATAGAATGTCAACAAGTATTATTAGAAATAATCGTGGTCACAACCAATCATTTGCATAGATTTTGGCAACTGTTTACTTGAATCGACAAACCGACATGCAAAAATCGTGCTCACGTGAGTCACATTTACGATCTAAATAAAGACGGTGTTTCTATCAAAATGTCAGACCCTGCGAACATAATCATCATCATAATAATAATCATATTTAATGATATAAAAGTAAAATAGAAAGAATTCAAATTTTAACACACATGTAATTAAACTACATGGTCGTAACAATGAGTTGAGGGTTCTCCAAGCAAGGTATTTGACTGCGCTTATAAAAATTCCTGCTTTTTTGTGTCCTTCAGCGCAGGCCCCAGACCCATGCCCTGATATTTTTTACTTTGGGGTTCGTCTTCATCAGTTTCTTACCCTTCTTCTTCCTCTACCTCGACTATATCCTCTTCTTCTTCTTTCTCCTCCTCGCTAGAGGAGGACATTTGCAAGTCTGCTGCTACTGTATCCTCCCCACTTTGGACTCTCTGCCCTGATGGTGACGTTGTAGCTGCAGGAGAGTAGGCCACTATGTTGGCAAAAGTTTCCTGTAGCTCTTGTTGTTTAGGTTTTCCGTAGCGTGGTCCAGTATTCGATGGGCAGGTACGATTATTGGCCTGACCATGATAGTTTCTTCTACTTTTGGGGAAGTTGTTTGTTGAGCTGGCTCTAACGTCTGCATGAGATTGTTTTCTTGTTGAGTTGTGTGAGTTGGACTGCTCCCTAAATGGGTCTGCAAGGACAGCTCCCTCTGTTGGCACCTATTTCAAGCTCTACGACAACTCCTAGGTCTTTGCCTTGTATTTTCTTTGTTGTTATCCCATATCAAGAGAAGAGTAGTCCTCTTCTCCTGCGCTCGTATACTCCAGCCTGTAGCAATCGTTAGCCCAAGGCCTTTGAGTGCATTCAGTGCTGTAGTTGGTAACAAATCCGTCGCTAGCGTCATTCTGCTACTTGTATGCTTCTGCTCCCTCCTCTCGCTGCTGACTATGATGGCGCTAATGACGAGCGCTATGATTTATATGCTTCAAGCACGGACGTGAAGGAAAACATCCCTTACACTGACTTCACACCATATATACTATCCACACAAACGGACGCGAATGCATATAACACACACACTATACTATCCACACAGACGGGAAAAAAAGAAAAACACACCTGTTACGAATATGTAATTTAATTACTTGTTTCTAATGAAGACACTGAGCTCAATCTTCTTGATTATGTTTCTGATTTTCAGTACAAATTGTCAAAGGCATGTGAGGTTGCAAGAGCAAATCTGCACTCAACTCAGTCCAGAATGAAATCAAGATATGATAAAAACTCAAGGGATAGGAGTTTTCAGACAGGTGATAGAGTTCTAGCTCTCTTGCCCATTCCACAACATCCCCATCAGGCCAAGTATTATGGTCCATACACGGTTGAAAAGAAAGTAAATTATTTTAATTACATCATAAATACTCCTGGTAGGCGAAAACAAAAACAACTTTGCCACATTAACATGTTAAAGTATTATACTGAAAAAGATAGCCAAGTGAATTATGCAATTAATTTAGTTGTACCTGTCTCACCAACTGAGGATTTAAGTGAAGAAATTCAATTGGATACTGTCGATCTTGGAGCAGCAAATTTTTGGAATTTGGAAATTATGAAATATCTGGACCAGAAACTATTACATTTACAACAACAAGAAAGGAATGAACTTAAACAGTTATTATTCGAGTATGAGCACTTGTTTCCAGATATTCCTACCAGGACAAACAAAACTTTTCATGACGTTGAAATTGTAGATTCAAAACCTGTGAAACAACACCCATACAGGATGAACCCACTCAAACAGGAATACTTGAAAAAGGAAATTCAGTATTTGCTGGAACATGATTTCATACAGCCCAGTAAAAGTGATTGGAGTTTACCATGCATACTTGTTCCGAAACCGGATAAAACTTTCCGTATGTGCACTGATTATAGGAAAGTGAACAGTGTGACAAAAACAGATTCATTTCCATTACCAATAATCGATGATTGTATTGATAAAATTGGAAATGCCAAGTATGTCACCAAATTTGACCTTCTGAAAGGATTTTAGCAAATTCCACTTACGGAAAGAGCGAAAGAAATTTTGGCATTTGTGACTCCAGATGGACTCTATCAATATAAAGTAATGCCGTTTGAGATGAAGGGTTCCCAAAGTACTTTTCAACGCATGATGAATATGATTACCTCTGGTCTAGAAAATTGTGATGCTTACATCGATGATGTCATCATTTACAACGACACCTGGAAAGGACATTTAGCCACGATTCGGAAATTCTTTGAAAGACTCACTGATGCGAATGTGACAATCAATTTATCTAAAAGTGAGTTTTGTCGTGCTTGTGTAACTTTTCTAGGACATATTGTGGGACATGGTCAAGTTAAACCTATCGATGCTAAGGTTAAAGCTATCTCTGATTTTCCTGTGCCTGCCAGTAAAAAGCAACTGATGCGATTTTTGGATATGGCCGGATACTATCGAAAGTTTTGTTCCAATTTTTCTAATATTGCTGAACCTCTGACAAACTTGTTAAGTAAGAAAAACAAATTTATTTTGACTGAAAAATGTCAGGAGGCTTTTGATAGATTAAAAGCCATACTCAAAAGTGCGACGGTTCTCACAGCTCCAAATTTCAATCAATCTTTCATATCATCTGTGGATGCAAGTGATGTTGGGGTTGGAGCAGTTTTGATTCAAGAAGATAGAAATGGTGTTGATCACCCAATGTGTTATTTCTCTAAGAAAATAAATAAGCACCAAAGAAATTACTCAACAATCGAGAAGGAATGTTTGGCTTTAATGTTGGCATTACAGCATTTTGAAGTTTATATTAACTCAGCTCCTTCTCCGGTTGTCGTGTTTAGTGATCACAACCCCCTTACTTTCATCAACAAGATGAAAAATAAAAATTAAAGATTATTAAGGTGGAATTTGTTTTTGCAAGAATATAATCTCAACATCAGGCACATCAAAGGAAAAGACAATTTGATTGCAGATGCACTTTCCCGTGTACATAAACATTATTTTTATATATACTTTGTATAATTCATAAGAGTTCTTCTTATGTAATTTTGTTTACCTCATGTATAGTTTACATATGGTAAAAAAAGAAAGCTTTATTACATAAATCTTTCTTTTTTCTTTATGGGGGAAAGTGTTACGAATTTGTAATTTAATTACTTGTGTGTTAATTTTAAATTCTTTTTTATTTTATTTTTGTATCATTACATTTTATTGTAATGATCATTTTCACTGGATCTGATATTTTTGAAAGAGGTATTATGTTTATATAAAACGAAGTATGACTCGCATAAGCACGATTTTATCATGCCGAGGTTTGTCCATTTAGTAAACACTACGCGAAAACGATTGGTTATTGCCAAGGTCATTTTCTAGCCTACGTGTAATTGTATTGTTTACTGCGCTGTTTGATGATGAAATAATCATGTGTTTCATCGTGCGCGCATAAAATGACGCCTTAGTTCAGTTTAAAAATAGTCAGATCCCCGTGAAATAGTCAGTCGTATAATATATCTTCAAGAAGAATTTTATATTTCTATTAGGTGCCTTAAAGAGTTGCATTTTTAAACCTTGAGGGCTGGAAAGGTTTCTATTATTGAAACCAGATTATTTTTGAAGTTCATTTGTTTTTTGGAATTTAATAATTTATTCTCTGGAAAACCAAACGAGTGTATTTTTTTTAAAAATATAAAATTCAGGGAGAAAGAAATTCAGTGGAAATGTATTCTAGAATTATACGGAAACATAAACTGTTCAATTGAGGAATTGTTGCCATTTGTACAAGGACCACATCTGACGTCATCGCCTTCCATATTGGAACGTTGTCGAGAATCGAACCTGCATTCTAATATAACTATTTAGTGACAGGACTTGTATTTTTCATTCTTAGGATTACATTTTGGATTATAGTCACAAACTGTAAGTCCTATTTCCAATTTTTACACTGTTTTCTAGAGAAATAAATTATTTTGTTAAAATTTACAAAGCTTGTTGACTTCACTCTTTTCTCTTGTTATTATTGTACGAGCCTACACGTAACACACCATATATACTATCCACACGAAGGAACACGAACTCAGTTAACAAACACACTATACTATCCACACAGACGGGAAGAGAAGAAAAAACACACCCATATCTACTATCCACACAAACGGGAAGAGAAGAAAAAAGAAAAAAAAACACACTCCACTATCCACACAAACGAAGGCGAGCGCATAACACACGATATTTACTATCTACACAAACGAACCAGAACGCATATAACACATACACACACTATACTATCCACACAAACGGGAAGAGAAGAAAAAAAAAACAAAACACCATACCTACTATCCATACAAACGTACGCGAACGCACAAAACACACCATATATACTATCCACACAAACGCTACGCGAATGCATAAAAGACCACATATACTATCTACACAAACGTACGCGAACGCATAAAACCCATATTATCTACTATCCACACAAACGAACACGAATGCATATAACACACACACTATACTATCCACACAAACGGGAAGAGAAGATAAACACACCATACCTACTATCCACACAAACATACGCGAACACAACACACACACACACACACACACACACACACACACACACACACACACACACACACACACACAAAGGAGTGAGTGTTTATTGTCACACTACTCTACATTCACACAAATTGGCAACTTGAATAGTTTCTCTTTTCTAGAGATCTGGTTAGCCCTGAGAAGGGCTGTTTTTTTCTTTCTAGAACTTCAGATGCACCTGGCTAATGGTGACATCTCCCAGGTCGGGCATCATACACGCATCTCCTACTTCAATCTTGTTCCCAATTCACATTTGTGATTGGGAGTGCAGAGGCCTCTTGAGTGGCTTCAGCACCCCAATCTTCCGTCTCTGGGATAGTGAAGGCTTCCTTCTTTCTCCTATACCATATCCGTGGATAATGAAGTTGTGGTGCTGTTAGTAGCTGTGGTACTAGTACAGGTTGTGGTGCTGGTAGTGGTTGTGGTGCTGGCTGTCGTATTGGTACTGTTCGTGGAGGCGTCCTCACCTCAGGCTTGACCTCGCACACAGGTCTTAGTATGAGGTGAGGCAGGATCCCTCGCTTCTTTTCCTTCTCCTCTTTTTGCTTTTTCTTCTCTTCCTCCTCCTCTATCCTGGCTTCTTCTGCAACGGCCTCCATGGCCAGCTCGTCCAGGAGGCGTCTGGCATACTCCAGGTGCATTCGAAGTTCTAAAAGTTTGGCAATTCTGCTACTCATTTTGAATGTTGACGAGTCAACGTGGGTAGCCAGACTCACGAGCGGTCCGCTTTATATCCGTGGAGCACGGACCTGAAGGTAAACATCCCCTGACACCAAAACTTACCATCACATTAAACGCACGGACCTAAAAGAAACACTCACGTTAACTTTTTTTTACTTACAAACACAGATATGCACTAGTGGACAAGTCAGAAAAACGAAGTGTGGATTTTACTGACAAAAGAAACGAAGTGCTTATAGACACACTTCTATTTTTTAAAACATAAACACACACATTTTTTTTTGGTAATTGAATTAGTATGTCTCTTCTAGAGTATTGGGGGTAGCCCTGAAAAGAGCTGTTTTTGTTGACGGGGAGTGATGGCAATCTTTTCACTGTCCAAGATTGCGTCCCCGTCTGGCGGCAGGCTTTCCTACACGATACGGCCTGCTTCTGCGGAAAGAGAAGGAGATCTCTTTGGTGTCCACACGGCAGTCGACAAAACCTCTGTCTGGTTCCTGCTGTTATTGTTGTTGTTGCTGTTCTCTCTGCTGCTTCTGAAGTCTGTATTTCTCTGTCCATTCTTCTTGTTCTTTCTTGATTTCTTCTCTGAAGACCTCTTCTGCCAGGCCTTGGGCTATTGATAACATCCTGACATTATCTATCTCTTCAGGCTTTGGTATCAGGTTTAGCATGACACGGTATAAATTCACGTAAGCTTCGTTCAGCTTGGCTAGTCTGGAAGGCATATTCATAGGCAGACGAGTCAACCATGGATGGCCAGACTAGTTAGTCAGTTCTTTGAAATTATAGTGACTTGCGCACATATTGTGCATGTGCCACTGTTTACTGCCTGCATGGCAGGCTGTTAAATATTCCTGGGAGAGGGAATCAGAGCCACCTCACCCAGGCTTTAATGCACTCAATGAGTGCTGCAAAATGAGCCGTCAGGCAGAGAAACGGTAACTGGTGTGTTTCACATTGCCTGAATGGATGGCTTGATGAGTGGGAATTGCCCCATCACGCACTCAAGTTACAGTCGCTTTTATCAATCAGTGTTCTGAGTGAGATTCGAGGCACGCACTCAGATTTGGGTAGCATATTTTTATGCGTGCATTCCACGCTGATTAAATGAGTGTTTTTGGCAGAGGCAAAGGTGGAGAAGGGCCGGTAGGGCGGCGCAAAACCACACCGATATTTCCGAAGTGTCAGGGTCGTTGATCTTCAACGAATTTTGAATTTATGATGGATTTAAAGCCGAAAGGGGTTGATATGTAGGATTTGGAAATACTCTGTGCTGTTTTTGTTAAAGGGAAAAAAGAGGGTTTACCTTGGATGGCAGCCATTGGTATGAATATATTTGTGTTGTCACATTGTGTGACTGATCCTGGTGGTCCTGGGCTTAGACCATCTTATATGCTCTATTGGTTTGGGGTCCTAGGGGACCTATTTACTTTTATGAGGGCCTAACGGTCTGAGTTTGTTAAACGTGTTTTGGGACTGTACTTGAACATGTAGTATTTAATTGCCACCTTGTGCGGCGGGGCCTGATGGTCATTGGAATTTGACCACCTTATATGATACTATTTTGGGTCCTTCTGTAGTACATATAGCTGGTTATGGCCGGCCCTGATTGTCTTGATGTGCGGACGACCTTATAGTGTCTAGGTTTTTTATGGACATACTTTCTTTCTTGATGGAGTGGCTGCCATCTTTGGTAGAAGTGTTTTGACAATGTTAATAAGGGTTAGTTTTGAGAAAAGATGAGTGTTAGAGGTGAAAATAAATGTGTGAGATGGTAGATAATTTTGTTTTTTAATAGAGGAGAGAGTGTAATATTAATTATTGTAATTGCGGTTTTGGTGGCGTGATTATGTTTTTCTTAGGGTAATATTTGTATTTTATTTAAAAATCTGAGTTTCTTTGTATTTAGTTGTTTGTACTTTATCTTAAGTTTATTTTGGACTGCACGGCTGTCTCCACTGAGTGTTCAGGGCCGTAAGGGGATTTTTCAGAGACTCGCCTGCAGTAATTTGATTATTTATTTTTGGTCTTTAAGGAATGTATTTTGGTTTTTTGTTTTTGTTTATATTTTGTCCCTGAGTCCGGCCTCATTTAGGAACTGAAGGATGTTTCTAAAAGTTAGAGTGATATTGGGGTTGTTTTTCCCTATCAACTCAGGATAAGTTGTTGGGGATCCAATTTTCTTTTGGGCTAGTTGCAGTTTGATTCTAGCTTGTTGGTATTGTGAGCAATTATTAAAGACATGATGGAGATCCTCTATGATATGGCAGTGGTAGCAGTGTATGGAGGTGGGCTTAGGGTCCAAGTGTTTTCCAAAACTGCTTGCAATTTTATTTTACCTGTTATCATCCGTTTGATAATTTTTTGGTCCGAGCTGTTTATATTTGGTGGTTTTATGGACCTGTTTTCTTCATTTAGGGTGGAATAAAGTTTCCTACCTTTGGGTGTTGCATTCCATGGTTCCTGCCAGTGTGTGTTAATGTAGTTTTCAGCAATATTTAAGATTTCGCTAGTGCTGTATTTGAGTGTAGCAGGGTTTGGATCTCTTAATTTAGTTTTAGCGACTTGTTTTCCAGCGGATAGTTCTTTTAGAAGGAGATAGACCTCGGCAAGGAAATTTTCTCTTGTTTTAGTGCTTTTGCTTTTAATTGTTGTAATTACTCTAAGTGAGTCGCTTATGATTACTGATCTTGGGGTGTTATTATTTTTGATCCATTTTAGTGACTCAGTGATGGCCCAGAATTCTGTTGTATATATGGAGCAGTGGTCCGGTAATCTGGATCCCATTTGTATGTTGTACTCTGTGGTAACTATTCTGGGTGGGTCAGGTGTTTTGGATCCATCAGTATATATTTTTACGAAACTAGAATAGGTGTCTTGTGAGTTGGTTTAGCTGAATTGTATACTTGACATCCATATTCCAGTTTCGATCTTATGAGTGCTCTATAGATAGTTACAAGTGTGTCTTGATTGGATCTCCAGGTGGTGCCTTTGAGATTTCCTAGTAAATTAAGGTCTCTGGTGCAATTTGTAACTAAATATTCTATGTGATTTTTCCACGTTAGGTGTTGGTCAAAGAGCATACCTAGGAACTTAATTACTTTAACATATCTGATAAGTTGGTTTTGGATATATAATTTGGGGTAAATAAGCTGTCTATTTATTTTTGGTGTGAATATTATCGCTACTGTTTTTTCATGAGATATCTTAAACCCCCATTTATCTGCCCATCTCCCTATTTTGTCAAGGCTTTGCTGGATTTCTGAGATAATTTGGTTGCTAGCGGGATTACTAGCTCTCCATATGCCACTATTGTCAGCAAATTGTGAAATATTTATTTTTTCTGAGGTGAGGTTGGAATCCAAGTCGTTAATCGTTATGTTGAAGAGTGTTAGACTGAGTACGCTGCCTTGAGGTGTTGCATTTTCTAAGGGGTACTCGTCTGATAGGGTATTTCCTACTCTAGTTATGATTTTTCGTCCTGAGAGAAAGTTTTCAATCCAGTTGAAAATGTGTCCAGTGATACCGAAATTGTTAAGTTTTGCAATTAATCCTTTGGACCAAACGAGATCAAAGGCTATTTCGAGGTCAAGGAAGACAGCTATTAGATTCCTATCTGATTTCCTTTGTGAGTTGAATGTGAGTTTAATGTCAGTTTCGAGTCTTAGTAATTGGTCCGTTTTGGATCGCTTATTGCGAAAGCTGCATTGGTTTTCCGGTATAAGACTGTTGCTTTCTAAGTGGTGTTTTAATCGGTTGACCAGGATGGTTTCCATAATTTTGCATATGTTGTTGGTGAGGGAGATGGGTCTATATGAGTTAATTTCATTAGGGTCTTTTCCGGTTTTAGGGATAGGGATGACAATGGCTTGTTTCCATATATCTGGCAGTTGGCCGCTGTTCCAGATGTTGTTAAGCAGTTTGAGGATTGTTGTTGTGATGCTGTTTGGTAGATTTTTATATATTACATAGCCTATGTCGTCTTTTCCTGGGGATGTTTCTTTTTTGGACTCTAGTGCTATTTCCCATTCATTTAGTGTAATGTCGCTATTTAGTTCTGATTCCTTTGTCTTTGAATAGATGTTTTAGGGAAGTTTAGACTTTTATCCGATGTTCTTGGAATTTTTTAGTGTGATTTGTATTGCTGCTCATGTTGGAATAGTGGCTGGCGAGCAGGTTAGCTTTTTCTTTGTTGCTATTGCCACCTTTTTTATTAGGGGTGATATTGATTGTTTTACCCCGAGTAAGTTTAATTTTGTCCCATACTTGTTTAGAATTTGTTTTTGTCTTTAGTTGGGAACAAAAGTGTTGCCAGGATTTTTCTTTGGCTAGTTTATTGACTTGCTTAAGGCATTTTTCTTTGGTTTTATATTCTTGGAAGTCTAGTGAGTTTTTTGAGTGTTTAAATTTATTGAGTGCTTTTTTTTCTTTACCTTGTGTACCTTTCTGCATTCGTCATTCTACCAAGGCACCGTTTGCTTAGTTTGACACTTTTTGCTTTTTGGTAAACTTATCAAGGCAGCCTCTTGTATGGTGTTGATGATATTGTTATTGAAGGTGTTAATGTTGGGGTCTTCTAACTCACTGGTGTCTATTTCTGCTAGGATATCTTTAAAAAATTTTCCAATCTGCTTTATTATATTTCCACCTCGGGGGTATCTCAATGGGATTGTGTTGAACAGTCATCTGGAGGGAGTCAATAATGGGAAAGTGATCGCTACCTAATGTATTTTCTTGATCCACCCGCCAGTTAGTTAACTGTGCAAGTTTGGGTGTACAAATGGTTAGGTCAATAGCTGAGAAGGTGCCATCCTCAGGGTCCAATCTAGTTTTGGAGCTGTCTTTGAGGATGACCAGGTTGGATTCAGCCGTCCAAGCTTCTACCAACCTGCCTCTATTATCCGTTTTATTTCCTCCCCAGAGTTCGTTGTGTGCATTAAAATCCCCACAGATTATAAAGTTTTCTGTTGGGGGCTGAGAGATTTGGCGATATGTTTTTAAGTTGATTCTGTTGTTGCCGCCTGGGTCATAGATGTTAATTTTTTTTATAGTGGTGGATCCGAAGTTGACTAGGACAGCCAGCATTTCGAATGTTTCACTGACGTCTGTTCGTGTTTGCATTGTTATTACCTCAGTATTGGGGAGAGTGTTTATAACGAATATTGCTAGACCTCCCCCTTGTTTCCCGTTTGCTCGATTTTTGAAAAAGTCCGGTTGGTATCCTTGGATTTTTTGTATGTTTTTGGAATTGGCTGTGAGAAGGGTTTCTTGAAGACAGATTATGTCTGGATTGTGCTCTGTTAGGCTTAGTTTGTATTTTAGTTCTAATAGGTTGCTGTTTATCCCCCTACAGTTCCATTGCCATATGATTATATTTTTCGGGGCTGTGTTATCCATTTTTGTTGTGGTATTTAAAGGTTTGTTGGTGTTTGTGCTAGGATTTACAGGTGTTTAGTAAGAATTTGATTGAGTTGAGTAATAAGGCTTACTATCGTTGGTGGACTTTGGGTATTGATGGATGTTACTGCCTTAAGCACGTCATTGAGTATATGTCATGATATTGTTTTGGGGCTAATATTGCTTTGTGGGGCAGTAGCTTTTTGTTTGTTATTATTTTGTTTAGTTGGATACTGTTAGGTTTGCCTTGTACTAGATTGCGATTTTGCCGTGTTTGTTTTTGGAGGATCTCTGTGGGTGATGTGGCATTTGTTTTGGTTATTATTTGTTACTGGTGGTTTTTGAATTTTAATTTGTGGGTTATCTTTTTGGTAGGGTTCTTTGTTTTGGGTTGGATCGTTGGGTTGTTGGCTGTGAGTTCTGGTTGTATTTATTTCTTTAGTGATCTTAAGTGAAGCTTCTTTATAAGTTATTGTTTTGGAGTTCATTAAGTCTATTATTTTCTGTTCTTTAATGGTGTATGGACAATTGGTTGATTTGGGACGGTGTTGCCCCCGGCAGTTAGCACATTTAATAGTTGTTTTCCTGCAGGTGCCTCTGTGTGGGCCCCCGCAGTTGGGGCACCAAGAGGGATATATACATTGGCGGGTATAGTGTCCCCAATGTTGACAATTGGCGCAGAACCGTGTCTTATTGATAAACGGTTCGAGCCTATGAAGGGCATGCGATGGACCTAGGTTAATTCGGGGTGAAAGTGGTGTGGTAGATTCTAGTACAGCTTTTGTATATTTTGGCCCTTATTGTTCTTTAGTCTGTAGGTGTTTGTTATATTGACAACGTTTGTTAGGAGGTTGTGTTTCAGGGTGTGATTGTCTAATTCTTTATTGCGCCCCGTTAAAGATAATACCGCTTTGAATTTAGTTGTTGGCGGTGTTTTTTCCGGGGGGGGGGGGGCAGGGTTATGTGTTGTGTTGTTTTTGCTTTCAGGATTTGTTTTTGGATTTTGAGTGCTTATTGGTCTTTGCATTTTGTAGTGTCTGGTTATTTTGAATTTGATATTCGCTATGTGTTCTATCTGTAAGTATTTTTGCACTTGTCCTAGGGTGCTACAGTGGACAATTATGTATTTTGTTTTTGGCCAGATTAGTTTGAATTGTCCTTGGTGCATTCTTGTTAGGGTTCCTGCGATACTGTTGGGACTAAGTTTTAGTAGTTGACTACTGTAACTGCTGTTAAAGATGGTGTGTTCTGGGGGGTGATATTTTGGTTTGCTGTTTTGATTGGTTTTTGATTTATAGTTGTTCCCTACGTAAGTTGTTCGTGCCTGATTTTGGTCTAGTTTAGAGTTGCTCCCTACGTGAGTTGTTTTTGCCGGGTTTTGATTGTCGTTGTTTTTATCTGCTTTGTTAGTTTTCGGTAGATTGGTCTGAGTTATGTTTTTATAGTTTGTGTGGTTTTCTTCATTCATTTTTAGTAATTTCATGGGTAGTTTTCCCTTTCCTGTGTATGCGATTTTTTTAGTTTGTCTTATTGGAGAGGTCGGTTTGCTTGTTTTAGGGATTGTTGTGTTTTTCTGTTTGTTGTTTGCTGTGTCGCCCGATGTTATCCCTGAGGGTGCAGGTTTTTTGGCTGCTGTGAATTTTTGTTTGTGGTTTCTTCCTTATATCCCACTGTTGACTAGTTTCAATTGTTATTCCAGTTGTTTGGGGGTTGGTGGCTGTTTTATTTGGGGAAGTTTTGATAATTTTAGGTGCGTTGTGTGTTCCAGTTGGGGTGGTGTTTAAGACTAAAGCGTCTGCATATGTCATACGATTTGTATAGGGTTCGTTTAATTGGGTGTTTATGTTGCTGGCCCCAGGGAGGGTTTCAGGTGGGGTAGTGTTGTTGCTTGGAGCTTATGAAAAACACATCCAATTGGGTATTTCTTCTTGGGAGATGCCTCCAATGGTGCGTAGTACGGTGGTGGCATAGTTATGTAAATTGTAGTATTATCTAATGTTAACGCGGGCATTGTGTCATTTAGATCCACCTCAAACTAAGCGGTCTTGTTGGGGGTCTCTAAAGTTAATTGGGGAACCTGCATGGAATTTTTGTTTTTGTTCTACAAGTGACAAATTAGTTGGGGTGCTGGTTTTATATTTTAGAACTGTAGGTGTAATTTGCTTGATTCCTGGGTTTGCGCTGAGGTCTAATTGTCCTGTTACCAGCGGTGGAGTATTAGCGCTGGTGCAGGGTTTTGTGTTTTGATTGCTAGGGGTCATGTGGTTTAGTTCATTGATTTTCCTAGCTCGATTTTTCCTGTCGTTGAAGGCCAATTTGTTTGCGCTACAATTTTGAGACATTTTGAATTTGGTTATGGTATTTATAGTAATTGTTAACTTAAATTGGTTGAAAAATAGTATACTTTATGTTTTGGGACAAGAGGAGTTGGGGTGTTAGCGTAGATAAGTATGTTAAAAGTTAGAAAGGTAGAAAAACTTTCCTATGACAGGAAATCTATTCAGAGGTTTTCCGGTGCACGAAAACTTGATAGGATCCTGTCCAGGTGTACACTAGTATATTTCCTACTACCTGTTTTTTAGGGACAGAGTTATTAGTTAGAGATAGGTAGATATTAGTTAATTAGCGTATTTGTTTTTTCTTTAACTGGGAATCTCACAGGGTTTCCAGAGCTAGTTACTCTGTAAGGACTCAGTCCAGGTGTAATCTAGTATGGCCAGACTGACTTGACTTGACTTTGAACTTAAGGTCGCGTGCGCCCATTGGGCATGTGCGACCGTTTAATGTCCGCATGGCGGACTACTAAATGATCCTGGGGGAAGGAAGACGTGCCATATCCCCCAGGCTTTAATGCCCTCAAAGAAGGCTTCAAAATGGGCCCAAGATGTTTCTTAATTCCAGCTGGTGACGATTGTGTAATGTTGCAGTCATTTCACCAGCTAGGGGCTATTGCTTAGGAGGAAATGGACCCAGCACACACTCAAGCATAGTCAGTTTTACTGCGTTACCACCAGGTGTCAACCAAGCGTTAACAGACGTCCGCCGCCATTGGTTGGCATCAATGACGTCTCATTCGGGCACCTGGTGTGTGGACGGGTGGAAATCGTTCCACATTCCATTCATGTACGGGGATCCGAGTCTGGAAAAGGCGGGAAGGGTCTCGGCAACCGGTGCGGAGTGCAGCCATGGATGTTGTGCAAGCCCCAAAACGCCGGCCGTACTTATTTCAAATTCAGTCCAGTTGTACTAATGGACAAAACCTAACAATAATATTGTGTAAGCCACCTGTGCAATTTGCCAAATTCTCAATTAGTCATAAATATTTTCCTATTACCTAACCATCGAAACTTAATCTAGTACAATAGTGTACATAATGATAGTCCCTAACAAATTTCGAATACTAATATGTCTATGCGACATAATAAGAGTTTGTTCAATATTAGGAGTATGGTTTTAAATTTAGAACGGCTTCCAAAGGATCAAGTCAGGGCTAGAGAGTTTTATCGAATAGGGATTCCAAGCCAAAAGGAGTCCCTTGATAAGAGGCAATTTGGAAAGTAGCCCTAGAAAGGGCTTTAGGACGGCAGTCCAAAAAAACCAGCGGTCGTCTGCTTCGGCAACGATTTCCGCTGCACATCGTGGTTCTTTGCGTCGGTGATTCGGGAATGCCTCCAACCCGCGTAGTACAGCCAGTTGTTTGCGGCTTCAATCAGGGAGTCCAGTGAGTGATTGTGGAAGGCTTTGTTGTAATACTGGTCGAGTATCCGAACCCCAAATGTCCATTGTTGAGTTCTAGGTCTCCTGGCAGTGAAGTGTTTCCAGCAGATGTACTTTACAGCACAGACGAAATTATGCGCCTTCTTTTCATCATCGATTGTTGCTGTAAGTCCCATTTTCACCAGCATATCTGTGTCGCCTTTTTCTTCGTCAGTATCCTTGTTGACTTCACTCACTTCTTCTTCAGCCGGTTCGTCGTCTGAGATTTCATTTTCGTCTACATCTGGCATAATAGTAATATCAGTTTGTATTTCCACGCTTTTGTTGATCTGCCATCCTAATGGAGTTGTCTGGGTTTCAGTAGAGGTGACCTTGATCGGTTCTAGGGGTCGTTGACTTTCCGGTAGATGTCCATTGTTCGCAGTGGAGTGGTCCTTTGTCCTTAAAAGGGCAGCTTTCCTCCTCTCTTTGCGCTTTTTATTAATGTTCCGTCTACGCTCGCCATTATCCTCTGTTTCATCAATATCTTGCGTCGTCCCTTCACTCTTATCCCAGACAAGTAGTAAAGTAAGTCTTTTCACTCCAGCTCTCAGGCTCCAGCTATCTGCTTTTATCTTACCTAGGGCTCTGATTGCCCGTAGTGCTGGTGTAGGTAGAATTGCATTGGCTGGCAAAAAGCGCGCCACGCAGGTTCTGTTACTTGATTCCATTGCGATGTGGTTACTAGCTCGTATTCCTCCCAACTGCCGTGGCCAGACTGACTAACTAACTTTGAATTATCCTGGCGTGCGTACATATTGTACATGTACCAGTAGTTAATGACCGCATAGCGGCCTGCTAAATATCCCGGGGGAAGGAATCAGAGCCTCGTCCCACGGGCTTTAATACTCTTTATAGGAGCTGGTAAATTAGCCCAAGATCGTTCTATAGTAGGTCGTGGAACAATAAGTCCCAATCGACCTACCTAACTGGTGAATTGACTTGGATACTGACGGTTAAAAGTTCGAAACTTTTTAAACACGTCAGCATACTCCTCCACATATAGAGGAGTCTATGGTGGCATGTTGGTGTTACCAGGCAATCTTTCTCCATCCCATAGGGTCTCCAGCCCGCACATGCAGCATGTTATACCATGCACCCACATGCCAATCCGCCATAGCACCAGTTAGGGGCTTATGCTTGAGTGGGAATAGACCCAACACGCACTCAAGATTTATACAGTCTGAAAGGACAGCGCTACAGGTGTCTACCGAAGCAGTTTGTGACTCCAGTTGCGATTGGTCGGCAACTATGACGCCACAACGGGGCACCTGTCTTCTAGACGGGTGGCAATTGTTCCACATCTCCGTCTAGGTACGAGCAGCAGAGAGGGTGAACCCTACAACTTTTTAGAGACCTTATTTTTGAAAATTAAGGGTTCCTACGAAGGCTGAAAAAAGAAGTTTTTGCCTTAATAATGAAAACTTCTTTAATTGACCAGATTTTTTCACAATCTGGTCACTACGCATATGTCCTTCACCCTCTCTGCTGCTATAAATTAAACAGCCAGTATAGATATTATCAATAATGAGTATTGGAGAACCACACTCAGCTAAATTAGCTCGAGAGCGACTAGAGGCAATTAAAAAATATCTACCTGTTCGTGATTCTGTTAAGCAACAACTATAATCGCGTCAGGAATCTCAAGTTGAATTTGAAGAGGATACAAAAAAATTATTTAAACCTATCACTGAGACCACTAAAGGTATTCTACCTGTGTTGGAGAAAACCGCTGAAGTAACTGGAAAAATAGCTGAAGGAACTGAAAAAATAGCAAGAAGAACAAAAAAGACAAAAGAAATTTTACGTGAACTTCCAGCCGAAATAGCTGCTGCGATGCCAGTCCCGGAAATTCTTGAAGGTATTGAACAAGTTCGTGGTGAAATAGGTGACATAAAGGGTCGTACACAAGAACCAGGAGAACCAGAAGAATCAGAAGAACAAGAAGCGAGGAGGAGAGTTGCGTTGAGTGATAAATTTAACGAATATGGTATTAATTATATCAAAAAACTTAGCAAAGAGGAATTATCCGTGATTGCTGCAACAAGTTTTTATCAAAGAGAAAAATATTTAAAACCTCAATATGCTAATGATTATGTAGGTCGTGAAAACTGGTACAAATGGATATACCGCATACACTACGGAGTTAATCAGGTCAGAAATAATGATCCAAGATATATTGCATTAATAAATGGAATAGACGATTATTTTTTTACAGCAATATCAACAACAGCAATATCAACAACGACAAAAAGCACCACCACTACCACAACAATCTGAACCACCATCACCACAACGATCACAACAATTACAACAAGAGCTACAACAACGAGAACAAGTACGACGAGAAACAATGAGACGATTGAGATCACCACGACAAACTGAGGAAGAATTTCAAGACGCTCAAGGCGCGACTGGAAGTGGTCTAGGAAGTGGTCTTATTACTTGTCCCAATAACGTTCTTGCTGATGTTGATCGACTAGAAATCCTCATCGGAGGAAAACGAGCTGGTAATAATTCCCCAGAAATCATTAATGAAGCAGCTGATATTTGTAAACGATTATTTAGTGGCGGCATCATGGATATTAATGTGTATCGATCCCTCATTAATGAAATCGCCGACGATTATTACAGTGATTAAGTATGTAATTAGTGATAAAATCACTTAATAATAACAATGATTAGTGCATGGTACTCAACGTGGACCTACCATGGTCAGGGTAATAAACTCTCGATTACCTGTATACAGAGCAACCTACGGAGATGGATTAGGTGATGTTGTTCAGGGTCTGTTTAGAAGGATGGCCCCAAAAACAATACCG
>JAECUM010026946.1:0-18485 GCA_016617855.1 Megalonaias nervosa | reverse complement strand
GGTTGATTGATTGATTGATCGATTGATTGATCAGGCAGGAGACTAATCGATGATCAACAGAGAACCATATGGATGAACAGTAAAAAAAAAATTTTATTGCAAGTCTCTCCCAACCCCTCCACCCCTCTCTCTCTCTCTCTCTCTCTCTCTCTCTCTCTCTCCCCGTTGGTTGTTCTGTCACCATATTAATTTTACCACAGTGTATCACACTCTGTTTGTCTGTACCTCTCTCTCTCTCTCTCTCTCTCTCTAAACTGCCACACTGCAGACATCGTAGCGATATGACTGAAAAATTGTTAAAGCTACGTTAAAAATCTCTCTCTCTCTCTCTCTCTCTCTCTCTGAATTAATGAGCGAAGCGGATTTTAGCTTGTGCCATGCGACGGATTTATGAATGATGGTCAAATTTACAGATAAACCGACAAACAGAAAGGGAAAAGAGAGACATGGTGGATAGAAACAATCTTTAGGTCGGTAGTAATGTTAATTAGAGCATAATAATGAATTAGATCAACTGAAAAAAAGAGAACGTTGGACAAGCGAACATGACAAATAATGTGAGCCCTATTCCTTGGCATTCTGCATTGTACATGATTTGTTTAAAATTGAACACCATCCATATTTCGGCTACCATTATAAACCAAAGTCCAAAACGTTTATCTGCTATACCTACATCTTGCATCTTTCAATCAGTCAATTTGAAATGCATGTATCAATGGTCTCCTGCCGTAATATACAAACGGTTAAAATAAACTGCATTTTGACCCTAAGTGCAGTCAACCCTTCTGTCGGAATTGTACTTGCATGTTGGTAATAGTAACAAAGCAATGTTAGCTCAAATATAATAGTTTGTGTAATATGATTTTTTTTTAAAGTCGAGCGTTTTAATGGAAGTTCTCCGGGGAATATTTCCTTTTGAATCAGAACAAATGACAATGAATCTAATATATATATATATAGCGCCATATATATATATATATATATATATATATATATATATATATATATATATATATATATATATATATATATAGTATATTAATTTACAAATATGAATGTTTGTAGACGCACAATGAAATAAACATACATGCATACAACCCAGTAAATACGTTTTAGCTAACTGACATTTAACAGAAGAGATATCATTTATGTTCGGCAAATTACTGTTTCGTCTGCATTCTTGATCTTTCTTCTGCATTTGCTAAATGTCCCTCGTATAGTTTTATGGATATTGCCCTTACAAGGCTTGAGAAATGTCTGCAGGGGAATAAATAACTTTATTATGCTCTTTAAGGACTGAAATATTTGATATCATTATTGAACAAACTTTAAATGAAATACGCTGTCAAAGATCCTTCTATACTTGCTTCCACAATAATGTCACAATGATAAAAATCACATCTGCCACAGAACCCTTTTACAGTCATAAGCGCTTTCCATCACTTTGGTTGAAATGTTTGAATTTTAAATTATTCTTTTTTTCTTCATACAAAGCAACTTCTATTGATATTCACAACACAGATTTAATCACAGTATGTTTACACCCTACTTCAGTCCGCAATAAGTTCATTTTTTACTCAGCCTTCTTCATTACCGGAGGGAGGACGACGTGACGAATTTAGATAAGTAACTTTGAGCGAAGTCAGGTGCAAGAAAAGTTTAATTCTGAGGCAGACGAATTAATAATCACATTTATCAGACACTAGCGGCTTACGCGTGCACATCGCTTCCAAACCAAAACAAAAGTAAACAATTTAGGTAAGGAAACAACTGTACTCACAAACAAAATGTTATTGATTGAGTGCCACCATTCTGATGGAAAAAAGCACACGGTGATTTATTTATAACAGTGATAGCTAATGCTCAGAAAGTTTGCATGTTAATGAATAGTTTTGACTTGCAAGATTTTATTTTCAGAAAGGAAGTCCATCGCATATCTGCCCCGAAGTAGTGGATGATCAAGATAATTAAAGTAAGCAGTTTTGTACTCAGCATTGTTTGAATGCTTTCTAACCACATCATATTCTCAATAGCTCTTGTTTATAAATCCTGTTTATGTGATTTTATTATCTGGAAGAAATAGTTTTGCACTAATTTACGAAAAAATACGATTTCTGAAAGTATTTAACCACATTTTGTGCTAACTTTGGTACATCAAAGCATGTTACATGGTTACATTACTGATAATGATTTGATAATACAATGTTACATTATTACATTACTGGCATTGGTTTAATAATTAAATGTTACATTATTACATTATTGGCAACGGTTTTATAATATAATGTTACATTATTGCATTACTGGCAATGGTTTAATAATACAATGTTACATTATTACATTACTGGCAATGTTTTGATAATACAATGTTACATTATTACATTAATGGTAATGATTCGATAATACAACGTAATATTATTACATTACTGGCAATGGTTTGGTAATACAATGTTTCATCAAGTGGAAAATAAGCATTTATTGTTATATTTCAATATTAAAGCTGGTCCGTTTATCTTTATGACATAAAGTCCTTCCTGAGTAAGTTTAACATTTTGTTGCTTGAATCTAGCCGTCAAAATAAATCTAGATCGGACGTAAGCCAGAAGTTTCCCCTTTTTATTCGTTTCTAAACATATGCTGAA
The DNA here is from genome assembly GCA_016617855.1 of Megalonaias nervosa. Classification (NCBI taxonomy): domain Eukaryota; kingdom Metazoa; phylum Mollusca; class Bivalvia; order Unionida; family Unionidae; genus Megalonaias; species Megalonaias nervosa. The sequence continues at coordinate 15,843 of JAECUM010026946.1, read as the reverse complement.
ATACAATTATTTCAAAAATATTCCCTCTCAATCCTGTAAAATCAAATTCTTTAAACAATTTTCTTCTTCAGCAAGTTGAGGAAGAAACGAACTGAGATTTATTCCTTCAATAAAAACGAACCAATCATCAAACATTTGAAGAAATAAAGTTTAAAATTTAATATTCTTGGCAAAATTTGTCTTCCAATTCTTTTTTGTGATTATTTACTTTATTTCATAGTTTCCATTACATTTGCCTGTTTATAGTGGGTTTTTCCTTTTACAACTCAATTTTCTTACTATCCTGACGTACCAAGTTTCATCATGTGAACGCAAAGCTGTTATTGTATGTGTAAATTAAAGCTACATCCCGTAACTTCATTGCAAGATTTTCAGTAGCATCATGAATGGTTTATTTGCTGTTAAGAAATTCTTTCCAATGCAATGTTTGATTTTAGTTGTAAAAGTATCTATGTCCGCACGAGAGTATTGCCAATTCTTATGACTATAGGTTTGTTTATTCTGAAAATCCACCGTTAGAAAGTCAAAGTGTCATGATGGCCTGAGCGTGATGGTTCAAAAAGAATAACACCACTGTTTCTAAAATTTATCGAATTTGAAATTAATATCGGGTCTAGTAGAAGTGATCTTTCTGTATCTCTGCTCGGTTGTAGAGTCAAATTTGTTTAATCGTGTAATAGTATTGAATCTTTTAATTGTAACATCCTGCAACCAGAAGATGGTCGTTTATTACCACCTATAATGCTCATTGGATTTTCATTTACAGACTTTATGTTACTTGCATTATAAAAGTTCCAAAAGGATGATCATGCAGGGGCAGGTCAACAACACATATAATATGTAATCTGTCTTTACATAATAATTCTATTCAAATCAATTCAAGATCATTTACTATTAAGTCAGACGTATTTTTGAAAATTAAATTACACGTAGATCATGACATTAAACCACAATTATTTCTGTTCTTGCGTATTGGGACAGAGTATCCCTTAACTGCAAGTCCTTCTGATAAATACTCGTTGTCAAGATGTGTATCGGTAAAGCACACAAATATCAATATATGAATGCTGATCTGCGATTACTTACAGCTTGTTCCGTGTACAGCCAATATTGAGACAACAACAGTAATTAAGTTATTATTATTATTATTATTATTATTATTACACTGGTCTACAGCCAAAATGCTTCCGAAATAAATGTAGTCAAACTTTATTAATTCTGGGTCACTGAGAACGAGAATTATGCTTAAAATTGTTGATTGGCTCTAGTTTTAAAATATGATAATGGGTCAGTATATACAACCCTTGACTTCGGAATGGCGGAGGATAAGTGAGTCATAAAGGAAAGGGATCTCAATTTAAAACCAGAAATGACTAAAATACATCTTTGACTGGATCTATGAATAAATCTATGACTGGGTTTGGACAGTACTTGCGTTTTAGGCAAAACAGTATATGATGCAATCTGAAGCTGGTATTGCGTCATACATGATATGAATTGCATCATGTTATTCCCAGATTTCATGGATGATGCAATCATAACTTAGCTTACATCACTCTGCTGGACAAATTTCCCTATATAAGCTCTAGAAATCATACAGTGTCGTGCTCTCTTATTTGTCAGTGTTTGATTTTTTCAAAGGGACACATTTCTGTTTAGCCAAAGTGAGCAGAGATGCGTCGTACTTGTGTGAACAATGCAAATAGCTTCTGCTATGCTTGTGGTGAGGTGACTTTTGCTTCACAAAAGCGTAGTATGACCACTATTGTTAAGAAAACCTATCACTTTTATTTTGGCTGCAGAATTGGAGATCAGAACAAGAGGGTCCCACACATATGCTGTAAGACTTGTGCAACAAATCTTCGCCATTGGTTGAGCAGGAAACGGAAATCTATACTTGTTGCAGTGCCAATGATTTGGAGAGAGCCAGCAGATCATATCAGCAATTGTTACTTCTGCATGGTGCCTCCAGTTGGGAAAGGTGTGTCAAAGAAGAAAAAGTGGACTGTACATTATCCTAACATTCCATTAGCTATACGCCCAGTACCCCACGGAGAAGGACTGCCGGTTCAAGATGCACCACAATCATTTTCACTTGAGTTAGACGAAGAAGATGAAGAGGATGAAACTTCTAGCCCTGAACCATCGATGTCACATGACCCATATTTTCTCCCATCCTCCTCCTCTGAACCACACCTCATAACAAAAGGTAAACTGGATGACCTTGTCAGGGATTTGGAACTATCCAAGAGTAAGGCAGAGCTGTTGGGCTCCAGACTACAGCAGTGGAATCTCCTGGCAGGTGATGTTAGGGTTTCCATGTTACGTGACCGTCAAAAAGATCTTGTCCCATTCTTCTTCATGGAAGGTGATCCTGTAGTCTGCAACAACATCGATGGTGTGATGCAAACCTCAACATCGTTCAAGGCACAGATGAGTGGAGAGATTTCATTGAGTCAACGAAGACGAGTCTTAAAATCTGTTTTGCTGCATAAAATGACAATGTTTTGCCATCAATTCCAGTTGTTGGTCATGCAGTCCATATAAAGGAAACCTATGAAAACATGAAACAACGTTTGAGGTGCATTAACTATGACCAACATCAGGGGCAGCTCTGTGGCGATTTGAAGATTCTTGTTCTCTTGCTTGGTATGCAGACTGGATACACAAAGTACTACTGTTTTCTCAGCGAATGGGATAGTCCTGCGAGAGATTCACACAACATCAAGAGAGATTGGCCACTCCGACAGTCATTGGAGCCTGTGAGGAAAAGTGTTTAGCATCCACCACTTGTTGAATCAAGGAAGATTTTGTTACCACCCTTGCACATCAAGCTGGATCTAATGAAGAAACTTTGTCAAGGCCATGGACAAAACACAAGCATCTTTCAAGTACTTCCGTGGTAATTTTCCAAGATTAAGTGAAGCCAAGATCAAAGATATCCTTGTTGGTATACAGATTCGTGAACTTCTTCGAGATGAAGAATTTGACCGTGCACTGTGGGGCAAGGAAAAGACGGCATAGAAAGCCTTCTTGTTAGTGGCAACAAATTTTCTTGGAAACAACAAGGCAGACTACAGGGTGTTGGTGGAAAACCTCCTCAAGGCAAACAAAAGCCTTGGTTGCAACATGTCACTAAAGATTCATTTTTTGTACTCTCATCCAGATTTTTATCCACTGAACTGCGGAGCAGTGAGCGAGAGCACGGCGAGCGATTTCACCAGGACATTGCAACAATGGAGAAACGTTGTCAGGGCAAATGGAGCCCATCAATGCTTGCAGACTATTGCTGGACTGTGACAAGAGATGCTCCATTTAATGAATATAAGAGACAAGCCAAGAAGAGCCGAGTAGACACTGAATAAGGACTAAACTATGTACTTACATATACATAATAGTTTTTCGCCTTTCGTTTTATAATTAATTGTATTTATACAACCCTTTTGCTTTTTTTAAAGTGTTACATAAACAGGACAGGTGAAATATTATGATGTAAAGCAACCGTAAACACATGAAAAGAACTAGGTTTACAATTTATGATTAAAACTCTACTATCTACACAATATACATAGACGTAAAATGTAAAACCTTAAATATCTTGGAAACCGTAGCCAATCAGTTGTTTTAATTGTCATATTTGAATTCAGCACATCAAAATTCATAATAAATAGCAAATTTTATCTCTGAAGAAGACGACTTCCATAAAATTGTAGACCAGTGTTATTATTATTAAAAGACAATACTTTCATATTAGAGTGACGAGTGATCCGTATTGTACAAGGGACAAGGCGTCAACTGAGTTTATCAGAAAGAAATCTATTAATATAAAGTACATGTTGATGATAGTAACAATATAAAATACATAACAGAAATGCTGAGATGATTATGTGTTGAATAAAACATATGGCATTAGTTCTAAAGGGTTTTCGTGCATTGCATAAAAATAAAGAATCGAAGTAGCATTGTTTGTAACGCTTTAGCCATGAGTTCTTCAATACTGAAGCGTTTTCTTTCCAGAAGGCATGAAACTTTCACATAAAAACATCCAATACAAACTCTGTATAATATCAAGTAATTGACTATTCTGGAAAAAGAAAAGTAATACTCACAGCAAAACTTAAGGGTTTCTTGGACAATTTTGAACTGTCACTTGAAAATGAATAAGAAACATTAGAAGCAAGGGTCTCACTAGAAAGTGAGAAAAAGAAAATAACAACAGAGAAAACATGTAATAAAGAAAAGGAAACCAATCATGATCTGTACACTTGATTCTGATGGAATGCGGTAGCTTCTAACGAATGAGTTATGTCCCTTCAGTCATACAGGATATTTATCATTCTGATTGAGTCTTAGAATATTCATTTTCACACATAGACACATGCACTCTCATACGCGTGCACTCTCTCTCTCTCTCTCACACACACACACTCACACAAGGTCCCGTGTTCAATACAATTATATTTAATTAATGGGCTCATTCAAAATTGCAAAAGAATTAAAGGATTTAAGGTAACATAATTCTGAATAAAATAATTGTGGTATTATTAATTTATATATATATATATTCTCTCTCTCTCTCTCTCTCTCTCTCTCTCTCTCTGAACGAACGGGTATGTGTGAATAGACAAATGGAAAAATATGTTCAGTCTATTCGAGCAGACATAAACATGTATGATGTTCAAGTAATATAATAACTTATGCCAAAAGTATATAATGCAAATGTTTAACACTATTACTAACAGTGACGTCGTAATGGTCACAGCCCTGTATACAGCTGTATGTTGTATATACTAGTTGTCACAACTGCTCCCTCACCGTTCTATGACAACATGTTGATATGTTTAATATTTAGCAAACATTGCCCTCTCACACCTAAAAAAAGAATTATGCAAGAGTTCTGCATATGTGGCTCTTGTAAGTATCTGAAGTGTCTGAATCAGTGCTGTTTTGTAAGTGTCTAATAATTCTGTAAATGTTCATTAGCTTTCCTTCTGATTTAAGTTCCTCCGTCCTACCATTTTCTGTATACTCAAAAATTAATAATGCACTGTCATCAATCGTCCAGTAAGAATGGATCTTCTTTTTTTCAGGAAGATCACGCACAAAACTATCAAGCACTGTTGTTAATTATTCGCACACAAAGATTTTGGTTGGATCCTTCTTCATGTATAATTTAGATAATTTAGTGAAGTAGACTAAAGCCTTTTCCCATGAAACAGAAGTAAGCAATGCCTTGAATTCTGCCTTTTCTGAGTTTTCCGAAAACATGGGAGCGTGAAATACCAGCGTTGGAGTAATTTCTTCCAATCTTAACACAGGAAATGGAAATTATAATTTTATCAATGTTGATTGATTTTAGTGATCTTTTAATGTTCTGATTGCAGTTGAGATTTCCTGGGTAGGAGGTGGGAGTTCTGCATCAGTAGTGATAACTTTTAGGTCTCTTTCCTCTCCGCCGTCACCGTTGCCGTCATTCACAACAAAATCATTTTGAGGATTTCACGGTAATTTATGCGGGCATTATAAAAGATGATTTCTTCGAGAATATTTGTTTAGTCTAACTATCTGACTGTCACATTAATGTAACCGTCTTTCAAGCTTGGCGTTATTAGACTTTAGTTCGTTCACTACTGAATCAAGTTCGCTTATTTGCCCCATTTACTGCTTGATGGGATCGTGCATGTGTTTCATTAATTCGTTTAGAGAGGACATTACAGCCGCTCTCACCTTTCTATCAACCAAAGACTTTAGCATAACCTCCATTTCTTGCACGAGTGGTACAATGAAGTTACTTCTGAAAGTATCAACAAAAAAACAACATAGGGTTAGAAAGTTGGATCGTAACGACTTAATTGTGTAAGAGGGACATCGGAAAATGAATGCCTCCTTCTATAGGTGGGTTGGTGGGATGTGCTTGTTATATCTCTTTCCTTGGTTTCTGAATGTTTATGCTTCCAGGAGGGAGGCTGAGGCAGTCATTGTGTCTAGTAACTGGTACCAACTGAAATACACAAAATTTGCGCTATGTAACCTAGGCTCGCACGTTCATACTGTCAATGTCAGAATTGATACCAAAACAAATAAAAAATATACGTGCATTGTAGAATGCTCGAACTTCACTAATTACGTTTCTGAATCAGAAGACATATAAAGCTTTCCCATACAAAATTCTATCAAGAATACAGTCTAATCCATCGCGAACAAGGGAATTTATAAGGATAATGTTCGTTACAAGTTTACACGTGATCACGTGATACTGAGTTTATGGGCACTAGTACATCAAAGCGTCCTACATGGGAACATTACCGCTAATGATTTGATAATACACCGTCTCATCAAGAGGAAAATAAGTATTTGTTGTTGGATTTAAATAGTAAAGCGGGTCCTTTATCTTCCTGACATCAAATCCTTCCTGAGTGAGTTCAACTTTTTGTTGCTTGAACGTAGCCGTCAAAACCAATTCCTTCTGAACACGGACAAATCTAGGTTGGGCATACGCCGGAAGTGCACTGTTGCAATGTTTTGATAAGGCCATCAACATGGATGGAGTCAGTCGATCTAAATCGGGGTTCTTCAAATGGATGGCCACCATGCCTGCACGCCCCTCACATCCTATAAAAGAAAAATGTTTCTTCAATTAATTCTAGGGATTTTTAAAAATCTGCAATATGTGTGCAAACTGCCTACCCAGCACAAGATGAGCGACTATCGGGGGATGGAGGACACTATATATGACGCGTTGAGGATAGCCTGGATTTACAGTACATGTCTCTCGCATTCATCCTAAGATGAGTGTTGCTGGTATTTGGTACATATGATTGCTATTTTGGGTATATCTAATGATTTCCCCACGGAGATTGTAACTTAATTTCTTACGGTATTTTGGTTTTCGTAGATTTAAATCATAAAGCACGAAGACTGAATATATATACTTCTTACCTAACGTTCTTTTAAAAACATAACTGCAAGTAGAGGAAGAAAATCTGTCCATCAATACTGACAACATGATCTCACCTGGTATGGTCACCCCATACACGTTTGCATCATGGATGAAGTCAAGCTCTGCGATAACATTGCCCACTTCCGTCGTAGAAACATTCTCTCCTTTCCATCTTGCATTTGCAAAATACATAATGTATTAGTTAGAATGATTATATCTCTCAAATACGTATCATGTGCTGGAATTCTGACATTGGACATGAAACACGTCTGACTTGAGATTTGGTAATTTGCCTTGAAAATCTAAATACAGGCCGAAAAGACAAAGGACAAGTAAAAATAGTCGAAGTTTAGTTTCATGAAATAACATTTAACCCATGTCCCAAATTTTTTTGTCCAACTTGAAAGTCATCCAGTTGTTTAGTTACGACTATAGGTCTAAAAATAAGTAACAGCAAGGAAGTGAAACCAACAATTAAAGTGAACTTCAACATTTTATTTCCCTATCATATATAGTGAAAATACAAACGAGACTTACAATATTGTGAATTAAATCCCAAATAATCAAAATGACATTTCAAACGTCCAAACGTATAGAATGTCCAGAATGAATTCCAAAAACTTGAATGTCCTGATTACTAAGAGTCTTGACTATTCTGATGTACCTCAATTATATAATCCAAAATGTCTTGAATATGTTCTCAATATTTCCAAAGTAGTGTTTTAGTCCAAAAAGTCAAGGAGGACTTCGTAATTCCAATGAATAGTTTAAATACATAATTCCTCTCAAATTACATCTAACACAACAGTAAATGATACCGCAGGTTGAACCAAACATAAGAATGAATTTTGTTTACCAGATTAGCTATTTATATACATATTTCACGTGACCTAAATGTTTGTCATTACTAACGGAAAATTCCATTAAACTGTAGATAAGTTTGTTTCCAGAACATTCTAAGCTCGTACACAAGGATAGGTATAGAACCCAAAATTTAGTACACATCTTGCAATAATGACAAAAATATTGAAGATAAAACTCTATCCTCAATCAGGATCAAAAAAAAAAAAGATTAAACACACGATATAGATACACATAACAGTATCACCTGGTCCTAGACGTAAGAATAATTTTGAACTTAAATTCTGTTGATAAAATCGGGGACAAGTCTCTCACTGCCTTAACTGCACATGCATAATTTTGTTGTAATTAAATTAAATTAATTTGAAGAACTTCAGAGCATATATGTCAAACAATTGCACCCCATTTATATTCCTTTCAATCTTTGCAAGCCCTGCAATTAATTGTGCATGTATGTATAAGCTGTTGCAAAAGCAACTCAGCTTCCGCCTAATATTCATTTAGGCTTTGAGAGAATCAAATTTGCAACATAGAATAAACACAATCTGCATAATAATGTAAATATTCTACATTACAATTATAACTGGCGGTACTGTTTCTTATTTTGCCCGTTTATTAGTTTATAAATATTAATAAATATCTGCATTGTGACTTGTTACCTGAACGTATCTCCAACTCGATCATTGAAGTAAAGATAATAATTATGGTCCACTCTCATCAAGTCACCGGTGTCAAAGTAAATATCTCCATCTTGAAACACGTTACGTAGGATCTTCTTTTCCGTGGACTCTTTCTTTCCTTTGTACCCATCAAAGGCGGTTTTCCCAGCAATCAAAGGAACAATGAGAAGTCCCACTTCGCCTAAAGTTTGGAAAATTGGGATTTAAAAACGAAGTGACAGATGTATATAAAAATATAAATCGTACAGTGTCTATCAATCTAACTACGTTTGAACATTTTGCAGTCTTCTAATCATACATAAAGGAATACAAACTCTCAACACAGTAAAATGTAAGGAAAACGAAAACATCGTCTACCTGTTTCCACCGGAATACAGCGCCCTCTAGCATCTCGTTCGGCTGTCTGTGCATAGTGATCGTACTTCACAAATTCAACCGGTTGCGCCATTCTTCTCTGTTGAATATGAGAATAAAAGTGTAAGAATACATATCTCAACTTTATTCATCCCACTATCGATAAAAAGCAGGTGAAGTATTTATCAAGAAACCATCTGACCATAGGAATAATTCGCTTCAATATATGTGAGATCAATTATAGATCAGATTATGAATCAAGCTTTAACAAAATATAAGAACTCGAATAATAGTCACACGATGATGCTTTTTTCGACCTGTGTTGTATATAATACAAAATCGTTTAATCGTAATCACATTTCCAATGAAAAACTCTACAAAAATTGTTCATTGCAAACATTATGTATCATACATACCAGAAAAGGGGATGAACGGCCACAGCTTCCTACGATGTTGCTGTAATTACAGAATCCAGTTACTCCCTCTGTTGACCCGTAGAATTCTAGAAGACGGGGAATCTTGAATCGAGTCTGGAACTCAATCCAAATATCCGATCGGAGTCCGTTGCCGAATGCAACATGAATATTATGATGTCCGTCCAACGTTTTCTTCAAATTAGTTGAAAAGATCATTTGATCAGAATCTATATATCCATCGATTGATATATAATGAGAAAATCGGAATAAACATCTAAGTTCAAAAAATATTTAATTTTAATAAATTTCATTTGAAATAAGATCAAGTATTGAAATAAAATAAAAATAAATTTTAAAATATCCTGCCAAAGTTTCAAGGACATATAATTTAGGCAAAATGATCTATTTCTTCTTGACTCACATTGCTACACTTGACACACCATGTCAAGTCATTCTACGCGCGTTTGGGGTTCGAAATGACATGGAAATGAAAGTTTTTTATAGAAAAAAATAACATAGCTCACAATTCGTCAGCATTAGATCATACAGTTGAAGGGTAAGACAATGAATAAACCCATTCAACAAATGTGTGTTAATTTTCGTTGTTTGATCGTAAAAACAAAACTTGCTTGAAAGGGAAAATCCGGCCGTCAAAATTGTTGTCACTGTATTAAACCTCATTGAATTTTAAGCTATTGTAATAATTTTTCCATTCTGTGGCTAATTAGATATAGGTACTTCAGTTCTTCTTCACACATAATTAATACACAGTCCCAACAAAATATACTTTCCTCAGTTTAGATCCTGTAAATGTTGGTGAGTGGTTACATTTGTTTACTAATAAATGACAGAAGTTGAATTTTTTCATTATGTTTGTTAATTATAAATCTGATTGATTACAACCTAAAATGTAGCCAGCTCACCCGCACTTTCGCACTTGCAATAATAGCACGCATGCGTTCTCTCTCTCTCTCTCTCTCTCTCTCTCTCTCTCTCTCTCTCTCTCTCCATGTGCTCTCTCGCGCACACACACACGCACACACACACACACTATCTCGACCATCAAGTGGTGTTCAACAGTGCTAACAGCGTAACACGGACAACCAGAAGTACCGGCTTAAGTATAAATCCCAATGCACTATATGGAGTGTGTCGAATCTTCTGTGTCGAAAACACCGAGTAATTAAAGACTGAATTCTCCAAAACTTTTGAGCCATTTCTGCTAAAATTGTACAGATGCAATAAATAAAGTGACCACTGTCGATTGAGTATATATTAAACCTAAGCCTGGATTTTCCCTTTTCTATCGTTGTAACTACTTTGCTTTCCTCATCAAAGAAAGACCAGAACATTTTAAAATACTTGGAAGCAAGTTGAGAACTCCATGTGATTTCCTTCCAGTAAATATCTGTATGAGTAAATGAGAAACAAATTTAATGAAACCAAATTCGGATTGTCAGACTGGTACATAATTAAATTGCACCTTTGGTCTTGCAACAAGATATCTGCAAATCTCTCCAATGTACTGTATCACAGTCACTTTGTGTCGTCTGCAGTCTTCCCAGAAATGAGACGCTGAAAACTTATCTCGAATTACCATGGCTGCCCCTGTAAAGATACATTGAAAGCGTTATCATGTATCGTTGGTATATTCTTAGGATATCAAATAATGCTGGGCTGCGTTGTGGTTCCATCTGTCGTCCCATTTTAAATCATTCTGGTTAGAAAAAGTTTAAATAATGAACAAATCTTATTAAAACACGATTTTCTCCATCTCTGTGTGAATTTTATTTGTGCAAAGCATCATACTTTACCGAGTCTGCATTGAGAAGATTTCTATCCTCAGTGTTAATTGCTTGTAAAAGAATGAGGCAGAGTTTATTAAAGATTTCGTGTTCTCCAAACATTCTGCCCAAGAAATTTAAACTTAATCCCAATGCTCCCAACTTTAATACAGCAGTTGGTGCATTTACGTCATATAAACGTAGAATGCAATAAGAGAAGCGGAAGTTAGACCAATTTTGAATATTTCTATCTTTCTGAATTGATCTCGAGTGCAAGTCTTTCTAAAAGGTCGAATTTGAGTCAGACATTTCTGCTTAAAATAATCTTCAATAAAGTAAGGCCAGGTCGAGAACATGATTACGTAGTGCCTATATAAGGACTGCTTGGAGCTTTGTAATAACATTTGTCTTGTTATCTCACTTTTTAATATTCATACATTCTTGGGTTATAACGCAAAACTATATTAAAATGGTGTAAATGTATCGTAAGTGAAGTTATACCTACCAGCAGTGATTGTATTTCCAATCCCCAGAAGCAAAGCGGCGGAATGATACATTGGAAGACAGATGTAAATTATATCGTCTCCCGCCATGTCGAAGGCTTGCCCGGAGAAACCAGTTCCCACAACTCTTGCATGCGAAATGATGACAGGTTTCGGGAGACCTAAAAATAAATTAAAAATTGGTAATTATCATTATTGTCAGTCCTTTGATAAAATATATGTTGGGATTGTATTTATGTCTTTGAAGTTATGTTTTGCCTATATACATTAACATCTACTGGCTCAGTTGCCTATGTCAAACTGTAATATACATGTCCACATTGATAATATTTGTTTTAAATTGTTGATGTAACTGTTTTCCAAACAGGTGTTATTTGGTAAATAAATATGTGACTAAGTTAGTTCGATGAAAATATTATTTCTATTTTAAGTGTAAATATCGAGAAAAAAGACCAATCGTAGTTAATATGGGAGATTTCGGTCAGATTCATTGATGAAACATGGCATATGTATCTGTGCGCTTCAATATTTCCATTAGCACATTGTATCGTTGATTTATCTATATTACTTAGGAATTCAATGCGATGCAATATCACCTGTTGTTCCAGAAGTATAGATGTAAACACAAGTGTTTAAGGGTCCCACTTTATTCCGGACGGACCGGTCAACAGGTGCAGGGGAGGATCTCTCCATCAGAGAATGGTAGGATTTGAAATTGGATGTCACTTGATGTTTCGAATCTGCCGAATTGCCAAGGTGATAAACATCAATTCCGTGCAATTCATGTAAAATCTCCGTCACTGCATTGATGAGATCATCTCCTAAAAATTAAAGGCAAAAATATGTAAAGTTTCGTAAAAGTTTACAAGAGTCAATTCGAAAGTAATTAATATTATAGGAGGTTTGTATTGAGCGTTTAACATTAAGTATCTATATAGAAATTCTAAAATGGTATTTAAAGGCCACATGTCCCCGGCAGCCTATCATAATTTTGCAATAACTTGCGATTTTTTGCCATATTAATTTATTAAAGTACTTACTGTATAATACATAAATAGTTAAGAAAAGAAAAAGATCGATAAGAATGAAACAGAATAAGAAGAGTATGCGACACTAGCATGGAACGTTAATCATAACTTTTACGCGTGGATTCACCTATAATTTATCGTTGTCAGAATTGGATCCAGATAAACAAAAGATGAATTTTCTAAAAGATTTTAATGGAACTTTTCGCAGAAAAGTTCCAAATCTGTAAGGCAAAATAACTTGAGGCAAAAAAAAATAAAATAAAAAAAATAAAAAATGGCTGCATCATCAGTCTCATCACGCACAATAATATAATAATAATAATAATAATAATAATAATATCAGGAGTACCATAAGTGGTAGATGATAATCCCGCTGCCGATCTTGTTAAGAGTCATGTTGACAAAACATGACAATGATCATGAAATTTTAATCATGAAATCGTCGGGCGTTTTTATCGTAAGAGAGGTAATGCACCTTGACATCTGTTAAAACTTTCAGTAAGCACACGTTATGTTACAAAACCCTATTTTCTTTGTCAGTTCGCAGTGACTTTGAAAATTGATATTTACTTGTAAATTGATAGATTGGCCTTTTGATGATGCATCAAGAATAACATATGTTTTAATGATTGTTTTACGGTATTTAGTAGAACTAAAGTTATTACTTGAAAATCGTAGTAGCTTCCGTACCCACGAATATTCAGGCTTCTTTTCATGTCATAGGGCAACGTTTCCGAAACGTTTGGTGAACTTATGTGAAGCAGAACTAAAGTTCTGTATGAAACGATTTTGTTATAGTCGATTATAGTGATCTTGACTTTTGACCTTTTCATTCAGTAAATTAATAGGGTTCATTGACTCTTGTTGAGTTGCCCATCTGCAAAGTTTATGTGGGGCATGATTCATGTCAGTGTACGGAAACTAACTGACTTTGGTCGGCTACAGTGATCTTGGCCTTTTAACGCCAATCCAGTGGGATTTTTCATCATTTATAGAGTAATCCATCTTCTACGTTTCTGAAGCAGCACTCAAGTTATTGGCAGGAGGAGAAGACTGTTAACCAAAGGAGTCCCTCCTTATCATATCTCTGTACACATTGTTTTGTGGCAAACGTATAATAATAACTATATATTGCATAGATTTACGCGCGATGATGCGGCACGTGCATCAACTCGAAGCTGAAAGGACTCTATACGATCTCCTTGAATTTTATTGTAGACTCGTTCATTCCATCTTCAACCTCGCTATAATATCATGGTTGGCTTGAACTGTATAGCAGACTCGTCTATTCCATATTCAACATTGCCATAATGTTGTGGCCGGCTGGTACTCAGCTCTCGAATAATTTATTCTTTATTAGTTCGAACTGTTACCGTTTGACAATTACCTTCTCCAACCAGAAGCGTATTCGCCTCGCTGACTTGTATGCAATGGGCAAGAGACCTAGACCGTAAGTTAACGTTTATCAGAGCAGTCCTTATTCCTAATTTCATAAGACCTAGAGAGAAAAGAAGAAATGGCAAGAATGAACCATAAAAAGATACGCATGTATATCGTTAATAGTGATTAAAAACAATCGGCATGAAATAAAATAAGGGATAAAGTTTAAGTCCTAATACCGTGCGGAGATACTTGAAACATGTTAGTCGTGTGTGATTATTTCACACCTTAATCTAAGTATTTTCTTGTAAGTATCTGGTATTTTATAACTTGATATTCTATGCAAAATACGGTCATTACTCAATCAGTGTATTCTCTTCATGTTAACCACATTTCCTTTTGACCTTGGATGTTAGAAATTGTACATTATTTACAAAACTAACTGATCAATACTTTTGATAACGTTTTACACAATAATAAATGAAGCATGAAGTATTATTTTTAAAACTTGGAAGAAAGTAAACTCGAAGAAGATGGATAAATAATGGAAAGGAAAATACATGTACGCCAGAATGTTATCCTAGATGAGCAACAATTTTCAAAGCTGGAAAGTGACACTATAAAAAAAAAAAAAAAATGGAAGATAAAATTCTAAAACATAAAAGCAATTTAATAAATAAAAGCTGCATCTGATTATTTTATTTAAAAAATATACACTTAAAAATTATGCCAAGTAATACCAAGATATAGCCAAAGAAATGCTGGTTCATTGTAGACCATGATGGCAACAACGTCGTCTTGCTTCAGACCAATCTCCATGGCAGCACGTGTGACACGGTTTGCTTGTTGATCCACGAAGCTGTAAGAATATGGCATGTCATTGCAAATGATAAAAGTCTTGTCGGGTTTTTCTTTGACTTTCTCTTCGAAGATGTCCACCAATAAATGCCCTTTGGCCAACCGAGCGGCTATAAATGACTGTATCTTTCTTATAATTCTGAGATATCTCAAATCTTCATGAAACCCTGGGTAGAACAGTTTCTCAATCAGGAAAGCAAGCGTGGACGAACCACCCGCCAATTCTAGCAGATTGAAGAACATGCTTTTGCTAGGAGGATCTGGTATTTTTGGCCTTTAGTACCTGTAGAAGGAAAGTATAACTATAACAAGATGCTAGTATTCAGTGCTTATTATTAAAGTAATTAAAAGTTTCCACAAATCGGTCGTAAATCTGACTTGGATCTTGTTAATACAGTTCTAGCGTACGTGTACGTTTGCTCAGTGGAAAGCGGTAGAGAAACATCGACAGTGAACTCGATTTTGATTAGAATAGCGATATTCTGCCAAAACAGGAAGGAGAAACAACTTGATTATATGTCAAACTTAATTTTTCATCTTCCATCCCCATTGTTTTTGTAACATTCTATTGCATAATTTACGTTAAACGTTGATTAACAAGTGTAAACCTCACATAAGTTGAAGCAGGCATTATCACTCCTGATACGGGTGCACTGCAGCAATTCTGTGGGAGTAGGGTGTACAGAAGAATCGGAATTTCATCGTACACATTGTATTAAACAAAAAGCATGAAAAATTTACCTATTTAAGATTTTATCCACATTTGACCTTATGTCGGTTCCACTTGTCAAACTTACGACCCCGTGCCTTCAAATACACGTGTATGTGTGTGTATACTCGTATACACATTAGAAAATTTCAGTAGGTCACGTTCTGAAATGTAGAGCTGTAAAACGAGTGGAAATTTTGAATTGCACGGGGAGTTAAATATGACAGCAGCTTTCTTCCACTGTTAATAACACTTCTGACCCATGAAATTGAAACGGAGAATTTTCATCCGTTTCGGACATTCCAGATAAGTCTGGGGTCAATGTTGCAA
>JAECUM010026945.1:0-19133 GCA_016617855.1 Megalonaias nervosa | reverse complement strand
GTGTGTGTGTGTGTGTGTGTGTGTGTGTACCTGACTGTCTATTCTCGACTCCAACCATATATTTAATTGCACGTGCACATATCTATATATCTATATCAGGGATGCAAAAGAATGTTTGCTGAAATGTTTAGACAGTTATAAATTAGAGTAAAATCCAAGCCAAATTAGTACCACAAGTTAGCTGAGCGCCCAGTGTTAAACGATTATTCCGTGTCTGTGTGTCCATGCATTCTTGCCTGTCGAATTTCGTCAAATTCCATGCGCTACTATATTTGTGAATTCGCAAAACCATTCGAAGAAATATCTCATGGTGAATATATTATGATAATTAATCTTTCATATGTTCGCGAATGCGAATCACGTAGCAAAAGGTTACAAATGCTACACACAAAACGCAGACAAAAGGCATCGCTATCATTTGTTACATTTACTACCTTGACTTCTTTCCTGAGACTGAAATTCTCAATCAAATTCACGTGCAGATGTTACGTTCAATTTGCGATACACATAAGCCTACACATGCACAAACACATACACCCATTTATAAATATATATTTCCTCACTTTTGCAGCTATTTATCGACGGTATCCCAGTTTAATCTCCTAACAAGAAGTCGGAATACGAAAAGAAAGATAAAACAAATTTATTCTCACATTTTTAACGGCGTAAGTTTTGAAACCTACTAAATTAATACATTATGAACTGGGCAAATAATTCTTAACGAATGAACAAATGATGAATGGGATACGTAATGAATTCTTAAACATTTCGTGTAATTTGGATGCCACATGTTCTTGTAGAAAATGAACACGATCATAATTTTGAATGGGCCGATATGTAATATAGTAGGATATACAAAGCCATATTTTATTGCCTAAATAAGGAAGACGGTAGATTTAATTTTAAGCATCTCACTTAATTGAATGTCTTAACCAAATTAGGCGTTTTGATATTTCTAACATAGAGGTAATTACAAACCAACTTCCATAACCGTTCCCATCTGTGAATAGGTCCATGTTTCCTCCATCAATGATAGTCTAATAAGACGTGATGCTTAACGATTCAAAAGAACTTCCATAACCTTTCCCATCTGTGAATAGATCCATGTTTCCTCCATCCGTGATAGTAAAATAAGACGTGATGCTTAACGATTTATAACTTTAGGGGAAAACTCAAAAACTGTATTTTGAAAAACTACGCAGATGTTTATATTAGTCACCTCTATGAAACATTCTCTTGATGTTAAATTATGGCTGTTTTACAGACATTTCCTTTTTTCACAAAATGTAACATTTACTTTGATGCCAAAATAAAAACGTTATATTTATACATTCTTCAAGAAGAATGTTTAATTTAGTACATTGTCATGTTCATTCTGTAAATTATAAACAATTATAAAGTCCTTATTTGTATTCATTTGTATTTGTATTTATCACAGGTACACCTGCTCTACACAGGAATTGTAGATCCTGAAATATCAATCAATATTATCCTTGCTAAGTTTATATTTTTTAAGGTAAGACTACGCAATTTGTTAACTCGATATATCTGAGTATGTTAAGTACTTGTAATTGAGTCATGTTTTGTCCATGAATACACACTATATGTAAATTATCTATTACAATGGCTGCAGCATTTTTGGTTTGTACCCAAAATGAGCAGAGATGATAATGATTCTTGCGACGCTTAGTAGGCCAATACACCGTCAAGTTCGAGATTTGATATAAACGATCATTCAGCCTGCAGATGAAAATACAATCATTAGATAGACTTACAAATACCTGCACACAGTTCGTTGATATTAATATTCCCGAATAATTTCCGCCAATTTATTCATCAAAACCAGATTATCAAAGAAAATATTTTCAGCTCCAGAGCGGAATTAAGTATGGACTTGTGTTTAAAAGCAAAGATAGGGAATAAATATTTCAAACTGCGATAACTTATTATTTATTTTCCATGTGAATTTATATGAAGTTTGAAATGAATAAAATCTATGTTCTTCTGTCCACATTGTAAGCAATCTGCAGCATAACCATTGTCCATTATTCTACAGGCGACCGCAATAACTCCCGTTTAAAGGAACAATATTCCTAAATAAAACATTTTCTGTCACTATAAAATTTCGATGTCTGATAGAACCAACTATGCAACATTGGTTCAAGATCAAACTGGCTTCATATCCGGCTGATTTATATTGAAATAAAGTCTGACTGATTTAAGATTAAAATGTCTTATGCAGACAATTATATAATGCCAGGTTTTAAACACGGATGGATACAAGGACATTTGCAAAAAACATAATATGTTTACAAGAATAAAAACATATCTTAAAAAACAATGTTATATTCAACAAGGTAATGATTGGACCAAAGCAAATTTTGAGATTTCATTGGTTTCATTGTGCTATTATACTTTAGAATATACTTTAGATGCATTGATTACCAATGCCATTGAAAGGAAAAGCATGCCTCTGTATCAAACTAAAATTGTTTTGCATTGTTTGGTTTGCATTTTTGCTTATAGGAGTTCAATGATTTTCCACACAAGACATCTAGAGTGGTGAACTATAACAATACAAAGTACATTGATGCAATGAAATATCTTCCTGACATTGAAAGTTGGGACGTGAGAATAGGCGCGAAAATTCAACCAGCCTACGACCACGGAATGCTCTTTACGAGGTAAGCATATGCACACGACGCAAAACTCTGTATATTAACTTTGCGCGGAATCCACATAAATAATGTGATGTATACGTTTCAAACGTGTATATTCATGATCATCCAATATTAATTTTGCTTATTTTCTCACCAATGCTTTGTACAAAAGTTGTAGTTCATGAAATCATACAGCACTAGTTGTCTCTAAACATGCAATTCCTTGCAATAAGTACAGTTTAGTCTCTGTAGCTGCTTATAATAATTGTCATCGGGTGCAAGAATTTCACTCGAATTCCATACTGAATATGCCTGTAATCACTCGGAATGCATACTGCATATGATTGTAATCACTCAGATTCCATACTACATATGATTGTAATCACTCGGAATCCGTACTGCATATAACTGTAATCACTCTGATTCCATACTTCATATGATTGTAATCATTCTGATTCCATATTGCATATGATTGTATCACTCGGATTCCATACTGCATATGACTGTAATCACTCGGAACAAAATATAAGTAATAAACTGTTGCACTATTATAGGGAATAACGGAATGAAAGAATATTTTTTTAAAACGTTCTGGAAGTTCAATTACTCTTCACTAATAATATTTTCACTGTTTGCTGTAGCCCCAATGCACAATGTTAATACCATTATAATTGTAATCTGATAAAGAATTATCCATTCCCTTCCTACCAATGCCATACATTCTGAAATTGGACTGAAAAAGAACACGAAAAAAAACCCACAAATATTCGAAAAGCTGATGGGAACTTCAATTGTGGGGATTAAACGAGAAGTTAATACATGCTATGAGTGCCAATATAAGGCAGCATCTATTACGTTAGTTCCATTGCACAAAAGATCTTTTTGTTTCCAAAAATAATATTTAGTCCAAGATAATGTTTTACATTTGAGAGGACATGATTGGGTTCTAGGGAAGAGATTAACCAAATATTTTAATTTACACGCTAAAGTCTCCATAACTGAACTTGTATTGCACGTACCTTTTTATCATACCGGGAAGCAAAGAACAATAGGTAACACAAAATAAGGAAATACAAATGTGTATTTTCCTGCTGCATGTATATTTCTGTTACATATGTCACTCAGATATGTGTAGGACTAACATAGGAATTTTAAACAATAATAATAATAATAATAATAATAATAATAATAATAATAATAATAATAATATTATTATTATTATTATTATTATTATTATTATTATTATTATTATTATTTCCAAGAACGAAGACCCGTTTCAAGAAGTTATTGAAATGACATCCTTTAACAATAAAAAATGTTGTAGTTTATTAAGGTTTCTTTAGAATGTTAGCTTTTCTAAAATATCGATATTTTATGGGTACTTATAACAGCTATGTTTTTATTGTAGGTACACGCTATATCTAAACGACCTTACTTTCTATGTAATGAACGATTTACAACTAAACGGCAAGTGCTCTCTCTCTCTCTCTCTCTCTCTCTCTCTCTCTCTCTCTCTCTCTCTCTCTCTCTCTCTCTCTCTCTCTCTCATGATAACACATCATGTGTTACATGAATCCTTAATATGCCTAAATACATGGATGTGACAAATGTCTTATTTAGGAGTCGGCATCAATTTAAACAGATGGCCTATTCAGCTCGAAGCTTATTCGGTTTTACACTTTTGAGGAATTTTACAAATGCACTTTGAGTCTTGATGTTCAACCCAATTTCTTTTCTACTGACTGCATCGGTCTTGCTTTTTTAATACATGCCGATTTACAAAAACAGTTTGACGTCTCTACGAAATACCATTTACAGGTCAAAGTTGGCAATATGTTTAAGAGTTCGTATCCTTTTGTTGTAGCATAAACACATATAGTTATATTCTTGGGGCAGCCTGTTAAATTAAGGAGTAAACGTGATGATGTATCGGATGCTGAAGATGTTACAAAATGCATTATAAAGCATGTGAAATGTTAACAGTCACAAATGCATTCACACATCTTCCTTCATTCAGTCTGATCAATCTACAAGTTATAGTTATAGTTATATATATATATATATATATATATGTTGTTATATATATATATATATATATATATATAAGGTTGCTGCTGTTGGTTGCTAATATATATATATATATATATATATATATATATATATATTATTGTAACCATATATACAGGATTTAAACATGGTCTTATTAGCGATGTCCTGATAACAGGATCATTTAAATACTGACTGCTAACTTAAAATCGTTCAACATGTAGCAGATTGATTTATGTGGTGCAATAATCGGCCTTTTGGTTGAAGATATACATACAATTACAATTCATGTAAGCGGCGACTTCTTGTTTATTCACAACACCTCACATGATATAACAGATCTTGCACAAAATGTGTACTAATGCTGTCATTAATAGGTATGAGACTAAATGAAATTATATTGGTGGTGTTGTGCAGCTTAATCGATGCTTTAGTTTTGCTGAAATAATTTAATTCAGCATTAAAACAAATCAAATAAATCAATCAAATGCACTCAGGGGACCACGTCAAAGTGAAATTTATATACTGGTGAGACAGATATGCAAGTTTGAGCTAGAGTGGCTCTGACGATATATATATATATATATATATATATATATATATATATATATATATATATTAGATAGATAGATATATAGATAGATAGATATACAGACACACGCACACACACACACGCACACACACACATATATATTAATTATGCAGCGATGCTCGAATAGCTCTATTACGGGTGATAGTTTAATTTAAGTGATGAGATCTTGTTACCAACCCTATTTGCTTACACGTAGGCAAACAGATACTGCTACACGTATCTTGTGCTTTTGTCTGCATCCATCTGATTCATTTATAATGGATATGGTATCCAGACTGGGCAGTGGTGTTTGCAATATATTTTCGTTTCGTGTAAGGTAGTAACACTTGTACAAGTTAATTTATCCAAGCATAGAAATAGCTGGACCTGTTTCAAATGTTATTGCCAAATAGTTCTGATGCTAATAGAGCTGGTTACTGTTTTTTTTTTTTCGGTTTTGTATGGATAGTACGTGTCAAAACAATTGTAATTGCTGAACTTCTGCATTATAGTACTTATCTAATTTATTTTCCTCGGCCGAAAACTGTATGGACGGAGGGAGAAGAAAATGCAATCATACTCATGGGCTTTTTCGCTGTGAAAGTAATAACATGCTTCACTTTTGCAAAGTACTGAGTGGGCAAAATGTCTCCAGAGTGTGTTTTTGTAATCACTGTATGATACCACTCCAAGTCAGAGTATCTGGTAAACCTTGAACATGTAGGAATGTAATTATGATATATGGTTTACTTCTTGTTTTCAGGTTTAACATCTAGAGAGCGTGTATGTGATATTGGTAAAAGAACTTCGGTTGTTATGGTAGAGGACTTCAGTTCGACGGTGACGACAGCGGCACATGAACTTGGACACAGGTACGTCAACCCTTGGCACCCGTTTTATCTGCCGCATTTACGTCCACTCAGCGTTTCTGGTCTCCCATGTTGGATTCCTGGCTTTTACGTGAGCAGGTATCAGTGGCCGCCATTCGAAAGCCTGTTGTTTATTCTGGAGTTTCATTTTCATGTCTCACTCACCCGATCACTCTATCATCTAGGCATTTGAAATTACATTCAATGAAACTATAGTGTTACTATGCTATGGTCACAATCCTAAGTAACATAAAACAAGCAAAACCAAAATGTTTTATAAAACTGAACAATCAATTTAATTATGAAAGTTATCAATGAAAAATGATAGAGGAAGTTACAGTATTATCAAGGAAATCCAAAATAGTATTTATACAGTTTTATGAAAGTCCTCAATGAATGAAAAGTTCCTTATAATGTTAAATTCTGGAAATTTACTGGTTTTCCAAGAGCAATGATGCTCTACAGAACGGGTTGTCCAGAATTGCTTTGAATAATTTAAAACAGTTTCAGAATAACATTATAGTTTAAATAACGAGCACTTTGTGTTTCCTCTGAACAGTGCAAACAAATGTTTTTCCTCTCGAATAATATCTAAGTAAAACATCTTGCCACGGTACTACGAGATAGACCCCACGTGACAGCATACACTATTGGTTTATTGATTTTGTTTCGAATTAAGCATATTCACGTGTTCTCCCGCGGACAATAGCAAGCTACATAATTATTCTTGGAACAGATATCTCATCAGTCACTGAGTGACTACGTCATACGCGCCACATACATTTTGTAATTAAGATTATTATTAATAGTTCTGATCACGTTCGTAAACATCGATTTATATATCCTATACAATATTATACTCTTAACAAATTCAAGACACGTAGGCCAAACGTGACTAAATATATTTTGTGTACATTACAGCCATGAATAAGAATTATACAAATTAGATAAAAGAGTTAATAAATATAGATATCCATAGCAATATGAAGTTACATTATCGAACGACACCTGGAATCTCAGTAAATTATCGAATCTACGTTGGTATTAGTTTTCTTTTTCGTTCTCAACATAGAAAGATAATGTCAAATAATTCCAATCAAAATTGTTGTGGATTTATTGAGTTTTCCGCATCTTGACTGGATATTCAGCATCACGTGATATTGTTCTGGAGTGCTTGCACATCACTAAATTCTGGAAAATACGTTCTGTTCCCAAAATGTTTCCAGGTCACGTTAGGTGAAGCTCTCCGTCAGCTCCTTCAGCCATTATAAAAACAACAAGCCTCCCCACCACCACCCAGGTGATTTCCAATTTACATAAGCATCCCAGAATAATATAGCAGATGCAATGTACCAATAAGCCAATAAGACCAATGGTGTTGGAAGGCTTCGCGAGCTACTCCTTGTGGAAACCGTATTGCATTTTTGCAGCGAAAATGTGTAGAACCAGTTGCTAATTTTGCAGGCCAGCTGAAATGAGAAGAGATCTCACCTAAGTTTGATTTTAATATATCAATATTTCTAGAAAGCAAGGAAAACGAATGCAAAGGCAACACCTTCCAGACGCAAGATTAATGCTGAAAAAGAAACGTTAGACTGGATATAACAACAAAAAGTCACTGAATGACAAAGTTCCTCAGACCTCTCGTATGACCCGCTCTGACACTAAACCATATAATACTATATAAGTGTCGACGAAGATAGAGCACTGTGAAGAACCTAACAATGGAAACTTACAACCTACCTAAAATCGAATGATTTGTTGATCAAATCATCTGATGTGATAATATAACCTATTTCATTAAAGTTGTGAGTGATAACGTAAAATTAGCACCTTGATAAATTTCCAAACCATGACGATGTAGTCGTATATTTTTGAGCGCTATGTATAACAAGTCTAGAAATAGTGAGGAAAATGTGTTGCAAAATGTTAAATAACAGACGCTAAGCTATATTGGATTTTTAGTATCAGCCTTAAAATAGCCGTTGTGAAGGTCTCGAGAAAAGGAGGGAGTTAATAGATACATATTGGAGGACAAGTGTAATATTTTGCATCACAATTCGAGTTGTAACTGTATCTTTCAAATTAATTTGATTCGATAAAAGGATGTATGGCATATGGCAGTAGGGTGGTGTTTAATGGTTTTGCATTGTTGAAAAATAAATTAAAGTAATCAAAGCAATTCTGAAATGTGAATATCTGCAGCAATAGTATGCATCCATTCCACATTTTTGTAATGGCATAACTGATAACAATTTAGAATATGGAAATAATTAATAAGCATTAGCCACAAGTGTACTTATAGCCACTTGGTTGGTATACTACTTAATTACATACTGAATGTGTATGTTTTTTGGTTTTTTTAAATTTTTTATAACACTGCTAACGGATCCATTGTGATACTTTAGTAACATTATCATATAAATTATAAAATAAATAACATCAATACGTAGAATGGGGGACCGGTTTTGCTTTATTGCTTCATCCTTTTAAATACGTCATTCTATTGCTAAACCGTGGATCATATGCACATGCCATGGTGTTGTCCAGGTTGAAACAACATAGATCAGACATAAAAATTATATCGATCATTCGATTTCATCTCATGTTGCCATACATTTTAATACGAGTTCTCACACTTTGCAATATTTCTCCTTTCAACCTATTGTTGTACCTGATTCTGAGATGGCACGTCTGTTAAAGGAAATTTATCGGATTCACCGTCTTAATACGGTGTATCCAACAAAGATTAAATTCTAAAACTCTATAAGACATTCATTAATCAAACTGTTTTTAATTATGTGACCTGTTTATAATTAGCAAAGAATATTCTTATAATATTATAATTTACATAATAACTTAACTAGTGAGAGTATAAACTAATATCATAAAAATATGTTCACGAATACTTTAAAACTGGAAGGACTTTATAAAATTAATGCTCAATATATAATGATTAATTATTTATCAAATACTTATTTATTTTATGATTATAAGTATTATGCACACCATAATGTTGTATCTTATAATTCGAGTTCTGATGAAATATTGAACATTCGTCAATAATATATCAAGGTATAATATATTATTTTTGTAAAATGTGAATTATACATAATACAAATATTGATACAACTTTATCACTTTTTATTCATAAATTATTATTAGTCTTGGAGCATATCACGACGGCGACGGGAGCGCCACCGATTGTAGGAATGAAGATGGATTTATTATGAGTACCGATAAGGATATTCCTGATCCAGGAAAGCCGTACTCCAGAAACCCATGGCTATTCTCTACATGCTCTGTGAGATCGTTCAAGCAGAATTTAATGAAAAAGTATGTACAATGTATATCGAGGCATATAATATTATGAATTTGGGATCGTTTCAGATTTCTATGATACTAGTAATTTTCATGACCTGTATTAGTTTACAATGTACATATTAGTACACACAACTTTTCATGGTAAGAATCCGAATGTAACCGCCGTAATAAATAATTCGCGTCTAAATAATGAATTCAAAGCTTGGTCTAATGAGGATTATGTATTTATAGGGATATAGGTGTGTGTGTGTGTGTGTGTGTGTGTGTGTGTGTGTGTGTGTGTGTGTGTGTGTGTGTGTGTGTGTGTGTGTGTGGAGCGGTTGTACGCAACATATATATGTGTCAGAGAAAATAACCCATTTTTGTTATAGATATATGATTTCAGTTCCAACTAAGGAGATTCATTGCTATATCTCTTGTGGGTTTTGTTTGTCTCCCAAAACGGTACGACCTTATTTTTCTTTTTGTTGAAAGTTCACGTTGTGCAGATCGCTACAGCTGCTTCTTGTCCAACCGGCAGAACTAGCAAGTACGGGTTCAGATCTAGAAATGGTCCATGAAAGATAAGATAAAGGCGATACGTAAGGATACATTCCTGCAGGAAATTGTCTAATTAGATTCAAATATTTATTCTTTGGTAAACTTCAATGCATTATGTTTGTTTAAAACTATGTATAGGACATTTAGTTTATTTAATAGGCAAGGCAATATATCAATTCTAATAACTTTCATCTATAAATGCAAGCTTTCAGTTCAACTGGAATACTAATGCTAGTAACAGGGCATCAACTTTAAAAGTTTGGTGACTGTTTTTAATGAGCAACATTGATGTCAAACATGATCATATATGTGACAACTTAACTTTATGTTAAGCGTTTGAGAAAGAAAGATTGGACGGCTATGAGCATGCTTTTAAACTCTAAAACATTTACATGGATTCCAATCTTACTGAAAAACACGTATTATTTAATGACGTGTTCTAACTGACTAAATCCTTAACTTACTAGATGCATTCCATTGCATTAGAATTCCAACGTTACCATTAAGGTCCACGCATATTGATGCCTTTATTATATGGTATATGTCTATATTGTAAATGTATTTTTTAATTGCAAATATGCTGCAAATGCTTTTATCCAGAACATATTTCGTGTATTTCTCGCTTTTTGTTATAAAGATATGCTAAGGATAAAAGTCCCTATTGAGGAGATTTTTAAATATCCTTTCATTTAGGATGAAACGTGATGTCTTCACTAAAGCCAGTTTCAAATAATGCACACACATCTTAATGCTTTTCATTGTCAGTGAACATTAGTGCTACTCTTTACACATAATTTTTATTTTGATTTTATTTCCCACTACACCTTCAATCTTAGAACAGCACGTATGACCATTGATGCTTATGTTAGGTTAGTTTGGTAAACTTAGAAATACCTGAGTAATCTTGGATAAGCTCAAACCTTTCACAAATACAATATTTTCCAAGTTGGAAGTTGTTGTTTTGACCGCAGGAAAAGTGAAGGTGCATATTATTTTGTCTTGCATCCATAACATAGCTTGACCATATCATCATTCTCTATGGAAATTGTGAAACCCAAAGATGCAAGGTACTCGACACTTGTTAAATGAGCTCTATACATGCCTGTTGTTCTTCTTCCCTCAGTCATATATGTTTGTATTAAAATATCAATTAATGCGGGTTTGGTTGCCTTTTGGATTAGTTAGGAGCATGAATTATATCCATTAGGCTATTCATTCAAAGCTAAATCCATATTATATTCATTCAGCATATGCTGATTTTAAGTCCTCTTTAGCTGCCTCACTTCAGTGCAAACATTTGGCGTGGCAAGATTTTGATCTTAAATTCTGGTAAGTGTAAACCTGTAATTTGGAATTGCAACATCTGACGCTGTCTTGTTTGCCATCTTCTTATGATTTACTCTGTCTATGGTAAACTGAAAAAGTATTCCTCGTTTAATAGTAATTCCCCATGAATCGGATGGAAATAAATCAAGGATACATTTGTAACCATGCGATGATCCAAATATCGTACACATCTTAGTATATAAAATGTGCATCTTGAAATAGATACATTGAAATTGTGTTCTTCCATTTTAGGTAATTTAAACAATTGTTATTTGTGTTCGGTCATCTAACTCCTGTAAATCAACTGAATGGATTCCCAATGAGTTATTCATCTCCTTATTATACAGTTGATGACTTTTGAATGTGATTGTTGCAATCTTTCGAGCAGTTGCAAATGCAGCTGTAAATGTGTTATTTGCTTGTCCTTGGTTACGTATAGAAATAAAGTTAATACAATCTTTAATATAATGAGAATAAGATCTCGGGAAAATCAAAGGTAAGCAGGTGATATTCTAAAGTGAAGGTAACAAAACATTGTCAAGATTCACCAAATGCTGTTCAGAGAATTAGCCCGATGTCAAAGTAAAATACATGCTTTACAAAATGTTATGAATCGAAGCTGAGTACTTATGGAAAAAAAAAATATGATTTTTGCGATTGCTGTTTTTTAGTGAAAATACTTTACATATCGTTCTGGATCTTCAAAAGTGTATTCTTCGGATTTCATTATTTTAATAATCTTGTGAAACCAAGATAGTGCTTGTGTAGTCTACTTGACCATTATTCGCTTTACATTGGTGGAAAAGTTGTTGCTTTTGGCTTATCAACGGATACCTCTGCATGTATGAAGACTTGTTTGTGATTTATTATCCATAATATAGAAGCGTAATTTGCGTGCTCTACAGTAAGCCTTTCGATAATTTGTTTACCAAAAGCAGGCAGGTTTTCCACCTTATTCTGTAAATACGAAATAGTAGAACTATATATAAAAATGACTGGTAATTTAGGGAAGTGCTTTACAATTTTGAACGTTTAAGGATGGAATATCTTTTTGTCAAGATATAAACACGTATATAAAGGAAATCAACTTAGTTATTTTTACAAAATTAGACATAAACAAGCGATAAGGGAAGTAATATTTCCATGTACAAAATTACACAAGTTACATAATAGACTTTTGATAACCGTTTTTATTTTCATACTTGCTCATATTTCCTCAAATTTTAATCTGCTATCCGATTTTATTTGGGAATAGTCTTAGTGTTTTGAGATGTATTCATTCATGAACTTCTTAGTTTCTGTTTTCCGCTATACATTTTTGCAAATATACTTCCATCTAAAAACTATACATATGTTACACAATTTCATGCTGTTTTATCTTGCCCACAGAGTCCTTTATTTGCTTCATTATATCTTAATGTATCTCTCAGTCTGTGCCCTTGAACGTATTCCTTATTTATAAATGATGTCATGTTTCTTCCTTCGTTGTGTACGCTGATTCAGATGAATAGTCCGGGAGTTGTGACATGTTTGCTTTCCCTCGATGGAATTCATCGTTCCTAATATGTTTTAGAAATTAAAATCGCACGAGTTTCTCTGTGTATGTGTTAAATGATTCCCTCATATCCTTATCTTATGTACATCCTATTAGATTAATCTTGCTCCAAAGACATATTTCTTAAAGGATTATTGTGAGTTTGTTTTCCAAGTAATTAGGTGATTGTATGGATGTATTCCAAAGCCTTTAATCTTCTATTTGGAGGTGTCATTCTGGCACTGACAAGCCATCGACTCTTCCATCATTACACTTCTCATTCACTTATTGTTTTATTGTTTGTTGATAGTTTCACAGCGGTTGAAAAACGTTTGAATTAGGTGGATAAGGGTACATTCTGTGTTGTCAAAGACTACTACAACACATTGCCAGTATACACTTTACAAACCATTTGATACATTTTACAAGTTATGTGGTCTATATTTGTCAATCGATTAAATTTTGTTTGACTCAGATTCAAAGACCACACCACCGATTAACTGACTTTCCGTAAGAAAAAATGGAAGTATCTCCTTCTTCTCCTTTCCAATGTTGCCTGACTTTCTTCTACGATCAGCCATTTTGAGGTTCATAAATTTACAACTACATGTCAACATCTTTAGTAAATTATGCCAGGGTATGCCTGACACACTCGCTAAACAGACAACATAACGAGAGACAGTTACTAGTTCAAAAGACGTACAATATTATGCTTTGTTTTCCAGAGTTCTTAGATAGTGTGAACCCATTCCAAATATTTTTGTTAGTTTTGCTGATTGGAAATAATTTTGATTTTTAAGCAAGAAAAATAAATTTTTAATAAGCCCCATTAATTCAGTCGCAAGAAATTAAATGAAGAATATGTAATAGGGAAATCGGGTCCTTGTATCGACAACTGCCAAGGACAAATGCAAAACAAGTCAAACTTTCTTACAAAGGGGATGTTATTGATAAGTACATCGTATGTTCCAATCATTTACATGAGTAGCATTTGTCATTCATGAAGCATACATTTCGCAACAAAAGAAACAGATTGAAACGATGATCCAAAAACGAAATCTTTGCTTTTGCATCGTTTCAAGAGAAATTACATTCGTACCGATTCGACAAATTTTACAATGCGAATGGAAAACAGCTTTAATGAGGAAAGTACGCTTCGTTTCGTCCAGACAAATTCATGTCTAATCCTGGTAGTATCAAATTTACTGAATCGAGTTTAGAGAGGATTTCTTTTCATAAATGTTTGATATCATCTATGAGAGGAAGTAATCCTTATGAATAAAAGTTTCCACATTGTGGTTTTGAAAAGCAGATGGTCACACATGGTTACATAATCCATGACATAAGCCCCAACGTCTTTATGTTTTCGAGGAGGAAGTTCATTTTTAGCAGAGAAGATTGAAGTCCATGGAACTGAATTGGAAATCTTGGTCACAAGATAACGAAGGTCCGTTTATTAATTCTTACAGGTAATGAGAAGTGATAATTTTGCACATAAATTTACTTTATTAAATATCTGTCAAATCTATAGAATAACTGAAAGTTTCAGTATTCAGTTGGAATAGAGCTTTGATGAGTTGTATCTGTAAGGGGTCAATGAAAATATGCATTGGTCACTCAAGGTAGTCTCCTCTGGGATGAGAGTTTCCAGATATTCTTCCATCTATTCTTCCTAATTCATCATCATACATTGGTCGTGTTATTTTTGACCAGGATAACCATCTTCACAACCACAACAATATGCTTTGGTTTGTACTATTGTTATACTAGCGGCGAGCAAAACAGAATTAAATAAGTATTACTCTTGTTCTAGCAATCATGACCTCACTGCCGTGTCTTTCTCGACTTTTTAAATTTAACTGATAATGTCTCTCGTTCGTTGGAAACTAACATCCACATCGGTTTGCAACGGTTATATTCCATTTTTTGTGTTAGGCAAGAGACAATGACGGTTTCAACGTTCACTCGTCGTAGAGTTGTCTTGGCTCTGGTTCAGTGCAGAGCTTGACGGATGGTGTCAACAGATATCGCACATAGAATCTGCTTTCTCAATGATAGTTTTGTGCTGGTTAGCGCTTACTATCAAATGTAACACGGTAATACTTCAATTTAGTCTCAGATGCACATCCACGCCATTCAACAACTATGTGTCTTTCAGCCACATATCTAACTGTACAAGTATGTTCATTTCTACGCCCTTACTTTATTTTTTGTGGGTAATTAACCGTTCCATGTGAGGCACATTATCTTCTGCCAACTCTGTGTTCTTTGAAGGTATTTAAGTTGTCAAGGTTCCACATCAAAGATGTATCGAAGTTTCACCCTTGGCTTCTTTTCCATAAGTCAGGAGATCACATGGGTTAGTTCGGTAAGGGTAAGTTTCCATGTTGCAGTAAGTTTGTTTTGAAAGAACAAAGTCACTTCACTGAACATGGAATGGTTGAACTTTCTGACAAGCGCAACTTTACCATCGGTGCTAGATTAAAGGTGTCTGTATTGAAGTTTTGTTATTCAGATGCCAGTAGCATTTATTCAGATGAATGTAAACTTCGGTTTGTCCTTTGATAACACACTCGATAGGATCTGAGGTGGTAATAGTCGACACTGGGTGAAATTCTGTGTTTGGAACATTCGCAAGAATCTATGTGCATGAATTAGATAATCAAACTTTTTGTCTCTCCTTATTCTTTTTCTGGTCGTGGTTTGAGGTCTGTATAGTTGACGGCATCTCTTTCAGCCTCACTTTTGCTGTAGCGTTGGGGATTAGATGTCTGTTATTGCTGATTGTTCTGGTTGAAGTAAGTGAAGGCTTTGCTTCCACAAAGATGCAAACAAACTGAGAGAAAATATGACGAGTGTTCTGCCGTCAGAACATGAAATTTGATACGGTGAGAAGATGGGTGGTACTCGTTCATTATATTTCGGTCCGGTTTATAAAGTGCTTTGCCAAACTGACAGTTGAATATATCTCAAATCGTAACAAAGACGTATCCAACTTTAAAATAATATCTGTTAAGTTTAGTAAGGCAGTTTCATAGGTTGATTTTTTTTTTAATTTCCTTTTCTTGACGTTTGTCAAAGAAGCAATCAAACAAAATAATTTGGCTTGTAGTTGTAACTTTTCTGGAGCACATCCGATACTGCGATGATGCGAATGATTATAACTTTCTAAGGACGTGGTTACTTGTCGATACATTCTAGACCATGTTGATGTATAAAGTATTTCCACATACGTTTTTTGAAGAAACTTTAGCAACGTTCCAAGGAACAAATTTTAATGGCAAGAGTTTAAATGTACAAAAATAAATTTGGTTCAAGATCATATAAAACGTCGCTCTAATTTTGACTTTATCTAAATGTTTGTTAAATAACAATTCAGATCATTTTAAGTACACACCAATGACTCAGAAAACGTACTTGTTTCATCGATTTATGAAGATAGGTAAGATACATTTATTGGATCGGCTTGCCATCGGTGGTTGAATCAAACGTCCGCTTAACATTAAAGCTGTGTTTGTGTAATGTGGAATTTCGGTTGTTCTCGCCACTATTGTCGTACATCGTTCTGGCGTAGTCTTTTGAATTGGTTTGCCTTGATGATACAGATCTTAGAGTGTGTCTGTATCCAACTGTGTATATAGGATTGTAATAAATGCTGCCAACAAGTGTGTCTATGTTCTTAAAGTTCAGTAAGTCATCCGATGTTCTATGTTCTCAGGATATTTCAGTGATTTTGACTTGACGTGTTCGATGTGTAGGTTCTATTGTGAAGTTTCGAGATAAGTCATTTGTTTACTTCTCTTTTCATTTTTACATATTATTTATTTCTGACCCTCATTGTTTCTTTCTTTCGAATGTTGCAACCTTTTTTCACTTTTTTTACCCACTGGAATGTTCTTTGTGACCATTTGTCAAAGGACGTGACAATGGCGACCTTATGCCTCTCTGTGTCTTGGTCAATGGACCGTAGCCTTAACTTGGTTCAAGTAAAACTCACACACAATTCCGATTAGCTTTAAGTGTATTTTTAATGATCTGGATTTTCCGTCCAGACATTCACTTTGTAAGTAATTAAAAGACATCTTTGGACCTGACAATTTGTGTGAATTATTAGGCGAAAATTTCTTAATCAGAGAAATTGTAGTGACTTGTACATTATATCTTCTTCAATACTGGAATTCGTCTCCACCGGTTATGCGGACGGCAAGATGTTTGCATAAGACTACTCTTGTTTAGACAAACCCAGTGTACTGGTTCTGTCTTACCTGTTATATTCTTAGCGGGTGCCACCGATATGACCACAATAGATTCAGCTAGAGCACAAAAGGGCGACAATGACGAAAAATAAAAGTCTATTAAGTGATCAATGTGTACTTTTCATCAGATTTTGAAACACTTGATTTAGATAAGGTTTTGATGGTAACATCACTTTAGGAAGAGAAGAGAAATGAAAGACGGTAGCAGATGTTGTAGTTTCTCCACCATGTTGGGTTTCTGTGAGTAGACAAGCGTTCTAGCTGCAGCACATGTCTTTCGTGATGGAAAGTGGTCTTTATTATGATTTCGTTTTGGGAGAGGACGACTTGCAGTGTGAACACACATCTACTATAATCTTTGTCGTCTTTATCTTGGATTTATATTTTGTTTTCGTTTCCTTTCCTAAGCTATTCAACTGTTTTTGAATTGCATCAAAAAAAAAAATCATTGTGTATCTTTCCTGAAAGCCTATTTCCATCCGCTTTGAAGATACCGTGTTTTTGTGTTTGATTATCGATTCATGACTTGGTCAATCGTGTCAAACCTGTTGCGTTATTTTCCCACAAATATTGTATTTGATGAATAATCTGAATGAATCTTTGTAGTAAATAAGGTGCTGTTCAATTACACGATCTCTATGCATATCTAAGACTGGCTTCGAAATAATTCGACCACACTTGTACATTACCTTCGTGCGTGTTTGCAATCTGCCAGGAGGACGTGATGTAATGGAAGTCATATTGATCACTAGCAGTAAAGATGGAGGTGAATGTCGATTTTATAGTTCTAACGACAGACGAAAATAATGAAAGTGATTCGAAAATTATTGTACTTCATTCTTTACACCAATCGCGAACCGATACAAAGTGCAAAATAAAAACATAATGCATCGATTGTGTCAAATCAATGTCATTGCCATAAACATAATTCAGCCAAGGTGTCCCGAATCGTTCGTCCAACACATGAACTGTAGATTTGCCTCTAAGATTTGTATACATCACATCATAATAAGTGCCAAAGTTGGTACATCTTTACTTTGTGTGCATACTTTCTGAGTGAGGCATATAATAACTGGGTTACTTTGATGTTTTTTCGCAAAAACTGAAGTTTAATTTCGTTTTTGTTTGTCCTTAATACTTGGAAAAAAGATCACTGTTCTGCAGTATGTATCAAGTGTTTATCGTGTCCCACGAAATTGTGAGCCTGGAATGTAACTCATTGCTAACAGTTCCTGTAAGGATTCACCTCCTGTTTCCTCAGTGATGTATGTGGGGTCCTAGACACATTTGGTGAAATCCTAATGAGTATGGGAGTCACGAAAATGTCTACAAGAAATTACATTACAATTTCGACAATAATAAAATAAACGTTTCTAATACAACCGAAGCAGGCAAAAAGACATGAATGTGAATCCAAGTATGATGAGAATATTTAAAGTCATACTAGATAAACCTGAAATGATTGTCCCCTCTATTTTATTTATATTTTATTCTTTGTTCTGGTGATGAAATTATCCCTTAGGTCCGTTGTCATATTTGATAATGTATAATGCTTTCTTTACATGATCTTGAAACTTGATTTCTTTGTATTTGGCCGAATACATATTTTGTTAAAGTTTCTTCTTTCATCGTATTGGGTTGATCAGTGCAAACATAAATTTTAAGGAACTACCTAATACTCTTTTATATTGGCCGATCTTGATTCTCTCGGCATTCAGAAAAGAAATGGATTATGTTTGGTACGGGATCCATTATGTCCTCTTCGAAGTTGCTCAGATCAGCTTTTGTCAAAATGCCTCATCTAGTTTAAGATGACATATAACGTCGTCATCCATTAATTTCTGGCTTCTTGTTGGAAGGTCGAAAATGTTTATGCCGGCAGACGATTTAAGTTGAATTTGACTAAGATCCTTTCTCCACACACACACACACACACACACACACACACTCACACGGACGCACACACACACATACAAACGGACACACACAGACACAGAGACGCACACA
>JAECUM010026943.1:0-10239 GCA_016617855.1 Megalonaias nervosa | reverse complement strand
ATATATATATATATATATATATATATATATATATAAAATTAAACTGCAATTTAAATATATATTTGCCTTAAATATAATATGGAGGTATCATCTGCAATCAAACCCTCTAAAGCCAGATTCGATCTTGATAAAATACCTAACCTAAATTCACTTTTCCGATGCAAGATCTGGCTTTAACAAATAGGGATATAACTAATCGTATCCGTGAAGCCAAGAAGGAATTTCGTGACGATGGTCCTGCTCACGTGTGGTCAACATTCAGAGTTATGCACAACACCAAAGGTGTCCCCGATGCTACAATGAATGACAAACGAGCAGCGGCAATAATTAACTACCTTGATATTCATCAAGAAAATCAAAGGTATTGTATTCTAATAAAATTTTTTGTAGAGACAGACAACGACACTTGGATTATCCGCGACAAACGTGGCCCTGTCCGCCTGACACAGTCAGCACACACTGGAAATATTATCACGCTAAATAAAAATTCCAAACCAGGAGCGTTGACTGGCATTGACAAACCATAATATGAACGAGCGTATCCTGTGACTGCAGTTGTTTATGCGATATATCCGATGAATGATAAACCCAACGTCAATGATCTCAAACCGATGAAATTTTCTCGCATAAATTGTGCAGCCGAGCGAGTTACAGAACACTTCACAAACGCGACACATGGAAACGGTTTAACAGATCTAAGACGTAAAAAATAAATACGTGGGCAGAAACAGTTAAAGATACCGGAGTGTCTATCAGCGACGTTGCTGAGCTGGGAAAGAAACTGAAATTTCCAATAACAGTGAAACACTAACCGGAGAAATTTTGTATAAATCGAAATATGAATCAAGAGGAGCTACGATAGAGATTATTGATCATAACGCACATGCATGGACTGTGGCAATAACAATATTTCCACGGGATAGAACAGATAAACTTTATAATGAAAATGTGTTCGATTTTATCAGAAATATCAGTAAGAGTGACCCTGTGTCTGTTTGGTTATTTCAAAGTTCCGATGATAGAAAGTATGATCGGTTTGTACGGCCTAATGGATAAATTTATCGTGCAGAATCACTCCACGAAGAAATGAAAAATCTTGCGTTGAAATATACCCCTGACTATGT
This sequence comes from Megalonaias nervosa, assembly GCA_016617855.1. Taxonomy (NCBI): domain Eukaryota; kingdom Metazoa; phylum Mollusca; class Bivalvia; order Unionida; family Unionidae; genus Megalonaias; species Megalonaias nervosa. The sequence goes on along the minus strand of JAECUM010026943.1, from coordinate 9,115 downwards.
CAAGGTTGGACAATTACTGAATGATTGTTTTTTTTTTTTTTCCGTTCCATCAGTTACTGCTTACTTTGCTTAGCAGCTGCATCGAATACGGACACTGCAGATTATGGAATACTAAATATGATTGTAAGGATGTTATCTCGGTTGAAGTGGTAGCATGTTTTATTATAAATTTAATTACTGAATGATTGTTTTTTTTTTTCGTTTCATCAGTTACTGCTTACTTTGCTCAGGAGAAAAATTCATGGAAACCGACAAGATCGGAATTTCTTGAAGATATTCAACGCAGCTGCATCGAATACGGACACTGCAGATTATGGAATACTAAATACGATTGTAAGGATGTTATCTCGGTTGAAGTGGTAGCATGTTTTATTATATGCGCATTTTTTCCGTTAACTTAACATTGTCAGAGTCGTGCAGTATTTTCCAATATTGCACTCGCGCGCTTAATTCATATTGAATTCACGCGAATAAAGTAACTACTTTCTATTGTAAACAAACAATTTGTTTCTGAATGAATTAAAGCATATGTTTAGTGGACTGCCACATGCCAGATGCTATGGTACATTCCGCGCTACCTTTTGTGATACAATGTTTCAGATTAGGCTAGCTACAGACGCCAAACAGGGTCCTTACAAATAACATGCAAGTGACAAGGCATAAACTGTATTCTTTAGCTGGTAATAAGAATGGGAAAAAAATATACTTTCAGTTTTACATGCGCAATTTCCTCAAAATGTACTTTCTTAGTTCTGCAAATCCGAATTACTTGAGCCATGTCATGGGTTCTCAAGCATGATTACACATTTCGAAATTGTACTGTAATTTCGACTACTGAGTATATTCCAAGTGCAGTTACATCCTCCTTACTGCATTCAAAATGAAATAAACATTAAATTCCACAGCGTCTTTTCGATCATTGCAATTGAAAGACTTCATATTTTTCCCACATTATGATCTGAATCATTCAATGGCAGAACAGAAACACGATTGCCGATGACAACACACCTCTCCCTCGCTACTTCAATCCGATGTATTTCTTGTAGAATTGGCACAGACGCTGCATTAAATCGACGTACTTCATGTACATAATTCCAGTCTATAATCACGAAATTTCGTTGACTCGAGAAAAATACCAAAATCTATCCATTCCAGATCAAATGGAGAAGTTGTTGCAATGCGCATTCATTCACAATATGAGTCCAAATTTCAATTTTAAGTAGACCAAAACGTCATTTTCATTCGAAACTTATGTCTAGCGCGCGATCAAGTTCAAATTTATTTGGGCGGAGTTACTACTGTTGTTGTGTAATGATGACTCTGCGCTTGTGCATTCAGTTTGGAATACGGCATACATTCAGTTACTTTGTTTCTTATAGTGAATTTTTGTTTATATAATTAAGCCTTGGGTAGAATAAGAAAATGAGCATATAATAAAAAGGTTACTGCATTTGTATGGGAAAATATGAACTCGTTTTGTCGGATGGATATACTGCACTCCCAAGGTCGTGCAGTGTATCCATCCGTAAAACTCGTTCATATTTTCCCATACAAATGCAGTAACATATATATCCTGGAAGTTTTCTTGGATTCAGAGTGTGTTCTGAATACTTTAAGAGATTTGGACATCCAACACACGAGATGACCATAATTGCGATAAACGGACCCTTACCAGATTTTGAACTGGATTCGCCTGTATAGAGTCATTCGAGTTTCCACCGAAAAACCTTCATGCGATTGTTTATGCGTGGCTTGGAAGACATTTTTGAGAAAAATGTTGGGCTCCATTAGTTTCATTACGGTACAAGCTTGATGTAGCAATATTGATATCGTTGAAACTAAATGAAACAATTATATCATATCGTCCGCAGAAGCAAGCTAGGTTGCTAGAACCAGATAAGTTTGATGTAGAAAAAAAATATCAGGAAAGAAGTTCCTAATCTTGAAGACGATGAAATTACTGAACGTATTAATAATGTATCTAAATACTGAAAAGAAAATAATGAGAAACTTGCAAAGGATCTCGGCAGAAAAATCATCGGTATGTTTACTCAGGGTAGTTCATGTGATCATAAACGACGTTGTACAAGGTTAATTATGGACGATTCTGAACTCGATTTTATTATTGCTGATACAACGGAGAAAAACACATTTACAAGTCGAAGTAATGCTTGTTTATCAGACGGAACTAAATTAGGTACAGTTGTGAGCTATATTGATGGTGTGTCATCGCAGTTTCTTCATTTAAGATCATCGATGTTAGCATACGTTTTGGTAATTATACTATCAATGATAAACAGATTTCCAGATACTGCGGTTAGGGTTGCCACGGATTCATTTTATATAAATAAAAAATATACAGATTTGTTAAAACAATTACATATTGACAATTATGCATCATGGGGTGAATGGAGAATAAAACGAGCAAATATACTTAGTTATTCTGAATCAGCTGACGTTGAAATTAAGGGGATATATTACAAGAATAATAATCAAATATCAAAACCATCAGCACCATCTGTATATCATCCTGTGGTCAGACATAAAACCGTTTATCTTAATGGGTGTGGTGGTTCTGGTAAAACAACTCGTGCGATTGAATTATTCCTGAACAACTGTTCAGATATGATTGTTTTGACACCCACACATAGACTCGCCAGAGAAATGAATGAACGTAAAGTAAAATCTCAAACTTATCATAGTTTCTTCAGATGGTGCGGAGACACATGAACTCCTGAACGAATGGGTGAAAAATATATCCCTAAGATTATTATCTGGGATGAAGTATGCACCGTATCGCTGGAAGTATTAAAAATGTTTCTTGATTGGTTATTGACAAAAAATACTGCTGTGATAAAGTGTGGCGATCATGGTCAACCACCACCCTTTGTAGGACGATCTCCACACGAATGGCTGAAAACGTTTCTAGATTATTACGAAGAAATAACTGATGATCATAGAGCTACTGATGAACCACTAAAAGAATTTAAAATATTAATCAGGCTGCAGCTAGATATGATTCAATGTGAGATAATGCTTGAAATAATTCCAGAAACTCCAATAAATGCTTTTTGGAATTTATGGAGGCATGCTGATCTGATAGTTGCAAGTAGAAAAATTGTTCGTGATACACTGCAACAACAATTATTTCTATTACATGAAGAAAAGTTTTCAGATCTACATGTACCATTGTGTTATCGCCCAGCGGATACGCGACGACAGAATATTGAAGTTGAGATTCCTGGAATTAATGAGAAACAAATTGTTTTAGTTCCTGTCAATGCTGTTGAGAGTGCGTTAACGCCTGACGGAGTCAGGGATAAATCTCCATGGACGTTAGGATATGCTATAACGATTCACTCGTCACAAGGATTAACTATATCTGATACAAATATTTGGATTATCGATGATCGGATCGAATGGTCAAACTTAGTTTATCTGACCTGTCTTGTGTGTAATTGACGTCGGGGAGCTAGTTTACAAAAGTGAACGAGGTGGTAATTGTGTGTCTTCAGGAATTACTTGTAATTGTTCACTTACAAATCCACGTTGAGGAGCAGTTGAATTTAGTCTGTAGATTACAGGTCTACCCGTGGATGTTACCACGCTGGAAATTTTGTGTGTGGTCACACTCCAAATAGGATCAGTTGCTCTTTTTTTACCACCTTGAAGTTCACCAGGTTCACGCAAATATCTTACAGTGTCATTACCTAACACTGGTTGTTTCGAGGAAGAGTCATGTCGCTATATTGGTATATGTTTCTTTATGATCGCATTGGCAGGCTTCATAGAACTTGCACGAGTAATTTCATTATTTAACGCAGCTATCACACTTGATAGTCTTGCAACCCATTCACGAGATCTCATTTCTGCCTGAACATTGTTCAGGGATATTTCCTTTGCATACTGATATACAAATAATCGCTCAGCAAGTGTTCGATTAAATCGTTCAACGATTGCCTGATCATGATGAATTATAGTGTGTCCTCGTCTGATTTTAACGTTATGTTGCTTCATCAACGATGATACTGCACCAAGAAATTCCTTGCCAGGATCAACCTGTAGTAGTTGTGGTCATCGTAGACCACCACGTTGATAAATTCGTTCAAACGCAGATGCAACTTCAGTTGCTGTTTTAGTTGATAACGGCTCTGCTTCTTTATATCTACTTGCAACGTCAACGACAGTTAACGCGTATTTGTATGTGCGTGATTGACGTCGACGTGTTTTAATAGTATCATGTGGTAAAAAGAAAATATCTGCTTGATGAACTTCATTGGGACCTCTGACATCAAAATATGCGTACTGAATTTTTGTAGGCGGTGGTAGATAAATTTGCCATATTGCCTGTCGTCCTAACCAACTTGCAACAACAGAACATTAGACAACTGCTGCATCAGCAAGTTTGCTACTCGCTGTTCTACCCATCCAATATCCTCTTGGACTATAATACACCGATTCCATTATTTTAATAATCAGTTGATTAAATACCAGCTCCTAGTACTAGTTTATCTTTCATCGCAGATTTTGCTAGGAAGCTAGCAAGTTTCTCTCTGAGAGATTCAATTTTTATGGAATTTAATGCGTGAATCAACTTCACATCTGTAATATGTCGTTGTTGCAAATCTTTGCTTTTATACTCAACATCATGAACATGACACGCTTGATCGATCGTATTTATTGGATACTCTCCAGGTCTTGGTTGGTCTCGTTCGTCAAGTCGGATATCAAGTCGAGTTCCTGTACCACAATAATTATATCCAGGTTAATGCTTTTCTCCTGGGTATTTAGCCCATGGAGTCCCTGGTAATTTTCCTAATGAAGCAACGATATCTCCACCTGTCTTCGTTGATTTGTCAATGGAGATAACTTTGCATTTTTTGTACCACATTTTACACACTTGCATGTAAGTGCACGCTTTTTATTTTTTTGTTATTATTGTTGTTAATCCAGTGGTGGGGGTGGGTGCTCTGCATAGAACACAATATAAATCCATATAATTATCATATTTGTATAACATGGATATCATTGATTTCTCAGCGACACGAAAACAAGAACCAGTCAAGCATCATCCAGCGCTAGCGAATTCTATCAGGTTTATAATAATAGGCCCATCTGGTCTGGTAAAACACAATTATTACTTAATCTGATAATGAGATGGCTCAAGTGGGATAGGTTATATTTAGTAGCACCATCTGTAGATGATCAAAAATATTATGAAGTACTTAAAGATTTTAATGAAAATGCAAAGTCGTTGTACGACGATGACGGTGATGATATTATTGATTTTATCACCGATATTGATGAAGCACCATCTGTAGACGATCTTGATGGATGAATTAATAATCTCGTAGTATACGATGATGTGATGCTGGATAAACAATCAAATCCAGCTCGGATATTTTTTCGAGGCAGACATAAAAACACAGATGTGATTTATGTTACTCAGCGATATACACAAATACCTAAAGTGATCAGAGACAATTGTAATATTTTAGTTGTATTTAATGGAGAAGATACTATACTCTACAAAATATTTATTATGCCTGGTGTTCAGGGGATATGGATATAATTAAATTTAAAAATTTATTTTCAAAAGCGCAAGCTACCCCACACGGATTTATAACGATAAATTTACATGACCCTCGATACAATTTTTGGTTGACACCACAGCAGCAGAGGAGCTGAACGACCAAAATTGAGTGACCAACACGTAAATGAGTCGCATACAAAAAACATACAAGCGTCAAAGCGAAGTAATAAAATGAGCTAACCCAATCGGCCTGCCTGCATGACAAAGTCAGGAAGTCAGGGAGGCAGGGTTAGAGGTTTTGGTTTAGCTTTATTGACCTTGTATTTTCATTTTCCTAGGAAGCTTTAGTTTCATAAATAATGTCTCATGCAAAATGGTCTGTTCAGCTCCTCTGCTGCTAACAATAAAACGTGGAATGTTATTCAAATTAGGGATAGGTTTATAATTAATAGTAAAACGTGTATTGTGATTTTAATTTGGTATAGGTTGTTAGGTAACACTAAAACGTCTATTGTGATTCCAGTTTGGGATGTAATAGTAAAATGTGTATTGTGATACAAGTTTGATATAGGTTGATACGACATAGCAAAACATATATTGCGATTCAAGTCTGATATAGGTTGGTACGTAATAGTAAAATGTGTATTGTGATTCAAGTTTGTGATATAATAGTACAACGTGTATTGTGAATCGAGTTTGACATAGGTTGGTACGTAATAGCAAAACGTGTATTGTGAATAAAGCTTTGTGATATATAATAGTAAAACGTGTATTGCGTTTCAAGTTTGATATAGCTTGATACGTATTGTGGTTTAAGTTTGAAATAGATTTATACGTAATAGTGAAATGTGTATTGTGATTCAAGTCTCTGACAGGTTATAAAATCAGAAGGTCAAAAGTCATTTATCTTGTGAGGTTCAATTGAATAAAATTACTCAACATGCTCAACTCAGTCTTCTCTCTTGACAGCTCGAAGACTTTCTCATATCATATTCCTTAAACGGGACCACTTTGAACTTGAAATGAGTGAAATTTATTTTTTGTTTTCCAAGAAGTATAAAAGATAGTATCTAAATGATATGAAATACTCAAACAATTTACGGAAAAGGTACATATCTCATGTACAAATCTATAATTGGTGAATGTTCACAATGTTCAAATAATTTGTAACAGATCATATGAAATTTCATAATGCTCATACAGTTTTAGTAAAAGGTACACATCTCATAAGCAGGTTTATAATAGACCATACAAAAGTTCACAATGCCGAAGTTACGGAAAAAGAACACATCTCATATGCAAGTTTATAATAAATCATACAAAATTCACGGGGTCCCGAGTGGCCGAGTGGTCTAAAGCGCTTTCCGTTACGGATCACTGCCATCTCACCTCTGTTTGCGTGGGTTCGAGTCTAGGATTCGGCGAATGTGGATATGTGAGAAAGCTTGCCAGTAGCTTCTCGTGAGTCGGTGGTTCTTTCCGGGGATTTCCCGGTTTCTTCCTCCACCATTAATACTGGCCGCCATGTATAGCCTATCGTGTGCTGAAAAATGGCGTTAAGCCCCACAACAACAACAACAACAAAATTCACAAAGTTCAGAGAATTTACGGAAAATGGACACAACTCAAGTGCAGGTTAAATCGTCCCATATTTCAGTCATTATTAAACTCAGGATATAGCAACTTAGGAAACCAGTTCTAGGGTCATGTCACACTTAGTTCACGTGCTTATGTCTCAGTTACCTTACCTCACATTGACTAATAACTGATTTCCAAATTATTTTGAGTTTATGACGTTATGACAGATTCATACCGATATTTCATACTTCGAATACAGTTAGATGAGTTCACTGTGTTTCCTAACATTTTTTTCGACTGTCATAAAGCAAGCAAATTTACAGCCAAAATTTAACATTAAAAGCCATCTAGAAATACCGTTTCAGTGAAAGAGATTCTAAAACTTTGTTTTACCCGACATTCTCCATCTAGCCAGGATATCCAAACATAAATAGAAACTGTCAAATTGATATGACATATACGTTTCCTTAATACCTACAAAATATAAATTTATTTTCGGTAGATTTATTTGGGATTGCCTATCCAAACTGCCTATCGTCGATTGTACTCCACAGATACTGCGTTATATTAGATTGTACACCACAATAATGCATAATAGTTGTCTTGTGTACCACAGACACTGCGTTATTTTGGATTGTACACAACAGATATTGCATTGTTTTGGATTGCACACCACAGATATTGAATTATATTGGATTGTACTACATATGTACTACCTTATTGTGAATTGTACACCATAAATACTGCGTTATATTGGATTGTGCACAGTAGATGCTACATTATTTTGTATTGTACACCACAGATATTACCTTATTTCGGATTGTATACAACACGTAATGCATTATGTTGGATTATGCACCACTGATACTGATATGTTTTCAATTGTACACCAAAGATATTGCGTTAAGTTTTTTGTACTCCGCTTCTAAAGCCAGATTTTGGACTTTAGGCTATAGATACTACGTTATTTTTGAATGTACACCACAGACACTGTATTATTTTTATGTTATACACCACAGGTACTGCATTATTGTGGATTGTATTCCACAGATACTGCGTTATTTTTGATTGTACACTAAAGATATTGCGCAATTTTTACTTTGTGCACCACAGATACTGCGTTATTTTGGATTATACACCGCAAATACTGCGTTATCTCGGTAAAAGTGGGTAATGAATTACACTTGGCACATACAAGCAATGTATGCAGTGATCAAAGACAGCCTTAGTATTATTAACAAATTTTCTATAAATATTAATTTTTTCAACATTCTACACTTTTTATATGCATGTGTAGCATTATGAATATGCCAAGAAAAACATGTTTCTAATTTTATACATTTAATTGGGATTTTCAGGTACAACGTCTCGAGGTTAAACGTTTGCTTGATATCTTTTCGTTTATTCATGGTAGGGAATCACAAGTTTTTCAGATATAGCCGGAACAGCAGAGTCTGACCCGTAGTTAAGGAGTTGGGCTTAGGGTAAGAAGGGTACTGGTTTTATTTGGACCATATGGGCAGCATGGACCAGTCTCGATGGTGGTTCTTGGACAGCGGAATTTATGACCTAACTTCCATATGTAGCAATGATTGTAAAAATGATACCGAACCAAACCGAATCACCTTTAGTTGTGTAGTGTCCACTGGAATTTTAGATGAAGAGAAAACATAGTATGCATTACTATAAAATTTTTCATATGCCACGTTTCGATTAAAACGTTGGTCAGCAAGTAAAAGCAAAATAAGACAAGCGATGGAAGGACTAGCGTGTAAAATAGAGTCCTAACATATTAAAAACACAAGTGCTTATGGCGCCATATCTCTGCTAAGATTTACTACCTAACCAATAACTTGCTCGGCGATTTCTAAGTTCTAACGAATCTTTCTTGCAAAGATTTCGACTTCAGGTTGTTTGTTTTTCAGAAGATTAAATAAAATTAAGCTGTACATCAAGTTATGGGGAGATACAGGACTGAAGTTAACTTTGTAAATGATTGTAAAA
>JAECUM010026942.1:0-10000 GCA_016617855.1 Megalonaias nervosa | reverse complement strand
GACCTAGTTTTTAAAATATATCAATTTTGATTTTATGATGATTATGAAGTTATGATTGATCACTGTGGTAAAAAATTTCCAATCTTTCGTGTTTTTTTGGGAAAAATATTAAATTTATAACTATCCAATTGCGCAATGTGTATCTTGATTCGTACGCGCTCTTTTTGATTTGGTCAAATCGTAGCTGGGAATTTTCCAACTTTTTATAACACATCTGTGAACAGTCATTAGTCTGTTTTCAACTCTAGGTTGGTTAATAGGCTTCCAAGACACCCTAATGTCTAGTATTTATGATTTTTTAATTGTTCTAACATTCTTTAGCCAAACAGTACAAAGGCAAACATAATGTAAAAGCCTATCTCCAGGACTTATCAAAATCCTATAACTGAATGATTGTCCCAGGATTTGTACTTAAGTATAGACATTGCAAAATAGAATGTAGTTTTATTTTAAAAAATTTAATTAATATACAGTGTGTGAGAAAAAAGTAGTAATGCATGGGAGAACATACTAAAACTGAAGCTGAAGCTAGGGCAACTGTGAAACTGAAATTGATTCATGTATGTATGTAATAGCAATTAATGGCAACTGTGAAACTGAAATTGATTCATGTATGTATGTAATAGCAATTAATGGCAACTGTGAAACTGAAGTTGATGCATGCATGTATGTATTAGTAATTAATGGCACATCAGCACATTAATGCCCATATAAAGCTTTCTTGTATACCCACATTGGTCAAGCCAGAGACTCGAACCCACACCGAAAGAGGTGAGATGGCAGTGATCAGTAAAGGAGACCACTTTAGAACACTCTACCACCTGGGGCCCTGTGTCCAATATGTAATAGATACAATACTGCCTCATCTCTGTGATTTGTTCTAAAGTGTAAATGAGATATTTTCCAGTGCATTAAAATATATTAAGTTGTCAACTTCTACACCTCTTTGGAATACTTTAACATAAAACTTTCACAAATATCTGGCCACACAGTTAAAGTTTGGGAAAAAAATGTCAGGCTATAGGGTCTGTTCCACACCTTAAATTCTAGCTGGAGGATTTCTTTGCCCTACCCCATATAAAAAATGTATATAGGAGGAATTTCCTAGAGAACAAAGCTCAAAAATGTGATTGTTACTCATTTTTTTAAATAAATAATCAGTTTCTGAGAAAACCTGTCAATCACTGAAGGACAAGACTAATACTAATACTAAAGCAGCAGCAAATCCGGAACCAAAAAGAAAAATAATATTTTTCTGGGTACATTATATAATTAGGTGATATGCCTAATTATAAAATGTACCCCAAAAAATGATTTCTTCTTTGTCACAACTTGTTATATTTCCTTTTAATATTTTTATATTGATTTTCACAAATATGTGGCCACCACATTCATTTTTGGAAAAATGCATGTATGAGCTTAAGGAAGCAGATAAATGATGCATATAAAAAAAAGCACATCAGTGACATGGGTAAGGTAATCATTAAATCTAACACTGCAAATATTGAAAATGCTCTACTGTACACAATTCCCCAACCAATTATGAAACACTAAATTGAAGATTTCTGTCATACAATGCAACAAAAAAATACTACGGAAATTGCAACAGATCATAAAAGCCTTTTAATGCCTATACAGCCAACCATGAAAAATTAACTTTCCCATAAATTTTGTCTCAACCTTTCTTTAGAACCTTTCCCCTCTGATTTATTTTTGACAAATAGAGTAAAACCTGTCTTGAAAGACCACTGCTATGTGAGACCACCTGTCTTGAGAGACCATATTCTCAGTGCACAAGTTTGTTGATTATATAGGATTGTGACCTGTTATGGAAGACCACCTGCCTTGAGAGACCATAATTGTTTGGCAAAAGAGGTGGTCTTTCAAGACAGGTTCTACTGTACTACAGCAATGATGAAAAATGATTAGCTTCTTTAATGCTTCAATAACTACTTACAAACTGAATGAGGTGATGTGCATCGTTACATCGTTACAAGGCTCTGCCCAAAAATAACATGCTGATAAAAGACCAGAAGTGAGTTTTATAAACCCTTAGTTGGTACAGAAATATATGGTGAAGATAAAAAAAAAAGACAAGGTAATACAATCCATGATAAATAATGTAGATAGGTAAGTCAAGAAATCTGTACTGACTATCTATGAGATCACAAGCTTATCAACTTTTACTTGATTACCCACGAGCATAAATCCTACGAGAGTTTTAAGAGCTGTGTTAAGTGTTACCCTATATCAATCAACTTTTTAAGCTGATCACACTCAGTAAGGAACTTGCTTAAATAGATCATAATCAGTAAGGAACAGATCAGTGTTAACTGAAATCACTTCATTTACAAACTGCACATTTATATTTGTTTCTGTATAATATTCAAGAAAAAAAAAGTACACACTGTAAATGTACAAAACTCAAATGTAACATGACAGCTACTGAAAGTATAGTAAAACCATGTAAATCCAAATACATGAACTTCTAACCTATTTATGTGGATAGACGATTAAGAAATTTAAATTAATGGATTGCTCAGGATAAATACAATTGTCCCTCACTATAACACAATTCAGGAGCTGTAAAATGCTAAAGTGATACAGGTAAATTTACCTTATATTGGGATGCATTATTATGAAGTATAGAATATACCCAGCATAATGGAATCCATGATCATACCAGAGCTATATCAGGTACTGTATTTTATTGAGGTCCTTAATAAATAGATCCATGATCATACCCATGTCATATTAGCAACCATGTTATAATGATGTCCTTTATAATGAGATCATGACCATACCCATGTTATATTGAGGTCCATTATAATGAGATCATGACCATACCCATGTTATAATGAGGTCCTTTATAATGAGATCATGATTATACCCATGTTATATTGAGGTCCTTTATAGCATGATCCATGACCATACCCATGTTATATTAGCAACCATATTATACTGAGGTCCTTTATAGTGAGATCCATGATCATACCAGAGTTACATCAGGGATTATGTTATACTGAGGTCCTTTATAGTGAGATTCATGACCATACCCATGTTATATTAGCAACTGTGTTATAATGAAGTGCTTTATAGTGAGATCCATGATGATACTAATGTTACATCAGCAACTATGCTATATGGAGGTGCTTTATAGTGAGGTCCATGCCCATACCGATGTTAATTAGCAACCATGTTATATTTAGGTCCTTAATAGCAATATCCATGATCATAATAATGTTATAATGAGATCCTTTAATAGCGAGATCCATGATCATACCAATGTTATATTGAGGCCCTGTATAGCAAGACCCATGATCATACCAATGTTATATTGAGGCCCTGTATAGCAAGATCCATGATCATACCAATGTTATATCAGCAACCATGGTATACTGAGGTGTTTTATACTAAGATCCATGATGATACTGTACCAGTGTCATATTAGCAACCATATTATATGGGGGTGCTATTATAATGTGTTCCATGGCCACACCAGTGTTATATCAGGGATCACAGGTATTTCTGTAACAGCTGATTGACTCTCTTCACATCTGATGAGAACAAGGCATACAGTGTATCACACTGATGATGACTACATGGAAACTGAATTTAGAGATTAAATTAAGACACAAATTTCACTTAAAAAGATTTCTCTGATACTCATTCTTAAAAGTTGCCACCAATTACTAACATTTTCATTGACTTATATTTCACTGTGTATTGTGTTATTCTTTGTGAAAATATTTTTTTAAATATATGTATGTAAATATTTTATCAACACAGCAGCACAATCATGGCTATTGCTGAGTAGGTTTAGGTATCCCCAAAAAGATCTACAAAACAAAGATAAAGGCCAACTAGAGGAATAGTGAGCAATTGCTAACATGAATATACCCCCCCCCAGCTCCCCCGCATTCCACCCCTACCCATGGAGATAAGTTTCCATTCAAAAGAAGTGAATAACTCTCCTGAAAATTGAATGACTATAATCAGAGCTCAGGAAAGGCAACCATCCACTCATCCTGACCAGGCAAAATTCGACTGGGGCAAGTAAAATGTTACTAAATATTAATCCCTAGGCCGAGTAAATGCAGAATTGCACTTTGAGAAAAAATCCAAGTACATTTTCTATCCTTAATGAGCACCAAAGGTCCGAGAGACGAAGTTCAACATAGTGGTATGAATTAGTTATAAATAACTTATTCCTAAACTGCCTACTTGTTGTCAGCCTGGAACATGTTGCAAGAAAACTACTTTTTGTTACACAGGTACTTGATGTAAGCATCATTCTAAAAATGGGTAGATATGTACTTTTTATGTTGCTGTTTCACACTTAAATCTCGATTTCTTAATGGTATTTGTGTATTTGTAGACACTTTTCAGCAATTTAGATATCATTTTGACATGGAGAAAGATTCCTTTTTAATTAGCAATGACACATCTTTAAGAATCGGACCTCTGAGAAATTACAGAAGTTAAGAGACAGAGAATGTTAAAATTTGGTGATTTTTTTCATTGATCAAGCAATGTTACAGTTGCCACATGTTACTGTTTTTTTTTCAAGGTTGAAGCTATATTTATATATTGTCATTCTAAAAAGATGCCAGTAAATATTTCTACACAAATGTTATTTTCGTAAAACAAATATTGTTAACTAATGTACAAAATGAGCATTTTTGGTGTCTCAGCCGATTTCCACCAACTTTCATACAATGCATGCTGTTGTAATCTATTTATAAAGCAGATAATGTTATGACAACAGCTGATTGGTCAAAAATTGGATAATGACCTAGAGATTTTCCAATTCTTTTGGGCAATCATTTTATAGCACCTGTGTAACTCTCTAGAATGGAGGTTTGACAAAAGTGGACTGCTTAGTATCAAAGGTGGTGGAAACTGAGATGGTTGGATTTTTTTCTTTCAAATGCAGGTTACTAATATTTATCTTAAGAAAAATAATTACATATTTACATAAATATATGCTGTCATCTTTACTTTGGTGTGACTGTGTTAATAACACCACATGATCTTGAAAATACTGGTGACCTGGGAAAAGTGTTAAACACTGTCTGACCTGATGCAAAATCATAAAATTTTGACATTCACTGTCTTTTCACTTCTCCCATATCTAATGCATGTACAGCAGCTCATTGAAATGGATAATTAAGACACCTGGAATACTGAAAATTCCAATGTAAACACAAATATCACAAACAATTCAAGGTCTATATGTGCAACTGTAATTTTGTACAATTACAAACCTCAAGTCTTATATGTTCATCTAAGGAGACATGTGTTAGAACATAATATTTTCATGATTCTGACCCATTTAAGTGTCATGCTTCGATCAAGAACCTGTGGGTCTTTAGTGAAATCAAAGCAGTGTAGTGAAGTATACTGTGTTGAGTATAAGGAAGATAGGGGTGAGTAACTCTTGCAAGTGCTTGGGAATTGTTTTTTCCTGAGGCCAGATAATGATTGTGAACATATATATCTTCTGATGTTGATCATAATATGTACCAAGTTTCAGAACAATCCACTAAAAACTACAAGAGTAGTTGCATTCAACAAGTTCTGTCATACATTCCATACAGCTGTAAGTCAAAAAGGCTATCTGACATAATTTCCATACAGCTGTAAGTGAAAACAACTGTCATACCTTTTATACAGATGTAAGTAAAAATGCTGTCATACATTTCTTATAGCTGTAAGAAAGGTTGTCATACATTATGTATGACTAAGTTAAAAAGGCTGTCATGTATTTCATGCAGCTTTGAGAAAAAAGGGTTGTCATGCATTCCATTCAACTGCAAGAAAAAATGTCTGTCATACAAATCCATATTGCTGTAAGTAAAAAAAGGCTTTCATACATTCCATACAGCTGAAAGTCAAAAGGATGTCACACATTCCATACAACTGTAGGTAAAAGTCTGTCATACCTTCCCAACAGCTGTAAGTGAAAAAGGCTTTAAAAAGCAATGAAAGACAAAAGATTTCTCAATATTTGCATTTTCAGATGATAACCATAATAAGTTTGAAGTCACACAGCAATCCATAAAAAGCTGCAAGGGTTCTGCTCTACAATTATTATGTATTTTTGAGAGAGGGACTGGTATAAGGTGAAGCTTTTTGCATTGGCATACCTCTATGTTACTTTCATGTACTGACAGCTATCAAAATGGCTGCTGCTGTGTGCTCAAACTACAATCCACAGAAAATTGTGAGACTATATACTTCGTAAGGCTCTAAGCTTGTTTACAAAATGTCATGGCAATAAACAATGGGATAAGTTGCACTAAGAACTTTGTGTTGCTAGATGGAAGGATAGATAGATGGTTGGATGGACTTTAGGATTTTTATTTATCTCTGCTTAAAAAGGGTACAATAGTTATAATATGTCAAATTTTTAATATATCCTGAACGCTTTTAAAAAGTCAAATACCTTCTCAGATGAAATATTATCACAGGATGATTTCTTATTTAAATTTGCAAATTTCATTATTACACCTGCAAATTTCCATGGAGCGCTCCAGTGGCCTAAGTGGTTAGAGTATCCACCTTGGATGTGGGAGGTAATGGGTTCAAACCCCAGCCAAGTCATACCAAAAACTTATAAAAATGGTACTAACAGCTGACTTGCTATCAATCACAGCAATATGACTGAAAAACTGTTAAAGCTACATTAAAAATACAGATCACACACACAATCACACACACATACACACAACCACACACACA
Organism: Megalonaias nervosa; assembly: GCA_016617855.1. Taxonomy (NCBI): domain Eukaryota; kingdom Metazoa; phylum Mollusca; class Bivalvia; order Unionida; family Unionidae; genus Megalonaias; species Megalonaias nervosa. Next base: position 3,256 of record JAECUM010026942.1, on the reverse strand, counting down.
CACACACACACACACACACACACACACACACCAAATTTCCATGAGCTCACAGCCATTTTCAATTATAAAATCTGTGATATATCATGCATTCATTTACCAATTTTTACAGCAGTTTTCCAAATGTTACGCAAATAGGATCCAAACTTGCTGCCACATTATAAACAGGTCTGCAAGTCATCTAAGAACACTAAATGAGGGAGCAGTATATAACTTTAACTGCAGTGGTATAACATGATTAATTCATTTCGGTGGGTGACATTTTCATTGGTACTTTAATTTACTGATTTGCGAAGCATTTTTTTTTTTGTTTTAAAAGAAAGGTCATAGTTCATTAAAGGCTGAATTTCATGGCAGTAACCTGCCTTTCCCAGACATCGCACATGCACATGAATACATTTCAAATTATTTCACTTACCAATATCTAAATCCAAGAAGCACACATTGCCCATCTGATCAAAAGCAACTGTGTCAGGGGTTACGCATAGTGTCTGGAACATTTCTGGAGAATTGTTCACCACCTCCAGGACAAGACAGCACTCTCGACACAAAGCCCATAACTCATCCTCTGTGAGACAGGAATCCCTCGCAACCAGAATATCTGCCAGGCTTATTGTCTCATCACCCTCATTAAGGGATGGTAAATCCATGGTAAATTCAAACTAAGAAGAGGGTCAACTATACATTCTTTACCGACAGGGAGGCAGAACCATGCTGTTTCAAATATCTAGGAAAAAAAGAAACAAACATTAACTACTGGGAATTAAGATAGGCTTTATTGCTAACAGTACTGTTAAGAAAAATATATTTTTCAATCATCTCACTCATCTCCTTATTTTGTCTTTTGTGATGGACATTCTGCAAAGGCTGGGTATGAGGACATCATTACAAGTCAGTGTTTCCACTAAGGGTACAAGACTGCGAGTCAAAAATCTCCTTAGTGTGAAAACTGGGATGTCAGATTGAATAAAACACAAACCCTGGTGTCAGAACTGGGATTCGTATTAAAAATTTGTGGATCCCTGATGCACAAAAGCGGGTAATGGAAAACACTGCAAGTGAAACATGCAAACAACATTAAACCCTAGAAAACTGAAAACCACTGCCAGCACATGGTCAGTATTACACCAGTGTATTCAATATGCAAAATTAGTGAAATATCAGTGTAAAATCAGTGTAATACCAGTGTAATACAGATCAGTATTGACCTGTAAACACTGCTGAATTTTTCTATATAAAGACTGCTTCAGTTCAAATTAAATTTGGTTTGGACCAAAGTACATTTCCTGACATGTTGACTGAAATGCCAACTCCATTTAAATTCAAAAACACTGTAGCAATTATTAAATATAAAACCAACTAAAAGCCATATCTGAACACAAAAGGACTATGTGTATGTAGACCAAAACTGGTTCATGGATAACGACCCTTTGCAATGAATATCAACTACATACCATATGTACTCACCTATAAGTTGAATCAAACTGCAAACAACAAAGATCCTTCTCATCCTTCTGATCTGCCATAGCCATAATGTACCTGCAGATCAGGGTCTATGTTGTTTGTTCTACCGATTACTTCTACCAAACTGCACTGACCCAGATCTGCCAGTGCATTTTGTGACAGCAGATCTGGGTCTGTGCAGCTCGCAGTTAGACTTAACTTATAAGTGAGTACAGATGGTATCTGAACACAGAAGGACTATCCAGATGGACATTGGTGCTGGGACAATAACCTTTTGCAATATCGACCAGATATCTGCACACAAAAAGACCAGGTCCACCTACACTGATACATGAACAAATTCCTTTTACAATGAATATCAACCATATACTGTATCTCAGGTCAAAAAATCTTAAGAAGGAACACTAAACTGAAAATACCGTCAAATTTGAATTCCTAAGTTTCAAAAGCACTCCTAGCAATAAAAGAAAGGAAGTTTTATGATGAACTTTTTTTTCAAACACGAGTCTTTAAACTTTGGGAGAAGGTATAACAAGATAATACGACAACAGTGCAATCTGAGTGTATATACATACAAACCTATCTCACACTACTGAGAAACAGTCCCTGTGAGTTTTAACTGATATGCCCACATATTTCACATTGAGAAATAGACCCTGATAGTTTGAATTGATATGCCCATATATCTCACACTACTGAAAAAAGACACTGAGTTTTAACTGATATACCCACATACCTCACACAAATAAGTTTTAACTAATATGCCCACATATCTCACACTACTGAGAAAAAGACCCTGATAGTTTGAATCAATATGCCCATGTATCTCACACTACTGAAAAAAGACTGAGTTTTAATTGATATGCCCACATATCTCACACTACTGGGAAACAGACCTTGATAGTTTCAATTGATATGAACCAAACTAATGCACGACATCCAAGCAAACCTAACAACTAGCTTACCTACTACAGCAGAACAACTTGATAACTGCCTGCGTTCATTGCTCGACAAACATGCCCCAGCAACCAAGTGCAGAGTAGCAATTCAGAAGTGTTCTCCGTGGTATAGCAGTGTCAGGGACCAGCTTCGCACTGCTAAAAGAGACCGCTGTAAAGCTGAGAGGCTTTGGCTTTCCACCAGACTCACTATTCATAAGCAGATCTATGATGCAACTAAGAAAAATGTCACAAACATAGTCCATGCAGCGAAATCAGCCCACTACAGTACTAAGATCATGGAAAGTTCCAGCTGCAAAGAGCTATTTGAGATTACTAACAAGCTGATGTCAAGGAACAAATGTACACCACTTCCAGCTACCTTCTCTCTAGTCGACCTTCCGGACCTGTTTGCAAATTTCTTTCGTGACAAAGTACAAACCATCAGAGATAAACTTGACAACACAATTTCAGTTGACTCGTCATCACCATACAGTTGCGATACAGAATTTCAGCGGCAACTGTTAGCAGCATTTGAACCTGTCTCTATGGATTTAGTACATACAATCATGATGAATATTGCACCAAAGTCATGTGAACTGGATCCGATTCCGACGTCACTGCTGCTAGAGTGCTTGGATCCAATATTGCCTTCACTAACTGATGTTATTAATACCTCCCTCTCATCTGGGGAATTCCCATCATTTTACAAAACTGCCATTGTAAAGCCTCTGCTGAAAAACCAACACTCGACCATAATGATTTAAAGAACTACCGCCCAGTTTCTAATCTCCCATTCATGTCAAAAATCTTAGAAAAAGTTGTTCTATCCTAACTTGTATCTCATCTGAATTCAA
>JAECUM010026940.1:0-45591 GCA_016617855.1 Megalonaias nervosa | reverse complement strand
CCAATCCTGAATTTAGCGTTAATTTTCCGACTGCAATTCCAGCAAAGGAAATAGCATTAGCGCAATTACGAGCTTATTATAGTTGGCCTAATATTAGATCAAAACCGTTTGGTGGACAACAACCAAATAATTCACTGGTATTTGCGAATAAGAATAAACCGGATGGAACACCTGACTGGCAGGTTGTTGGAATTTCAACGGGCAGTTATCAAATAGAACAGATTAATGATGAGTTCCAACGCAGAATTAAATCTATCACGGGAAAAGAATCTAAAATAGCGATTACTGTTCACGAACCAACACTATCTGCGGTTATTGAAATAAATTCTCCTGATTACCTCGTAGATATTTATCAAAGTTCGATTAGATCCGTGTTAGGATGGCCTGATGTCGCACCTGTTTATAATGGAGTTTCAGAACCAAAACTAGAAGAATTTAAAACGAGTGAAGAAAATTTCATTAAAAATCCAGAATATCGAGGAAAATATCCATGGAATCGTATATTATTTGAATCTGATTCAAACAATAATATATACTACTTTATCGATTTTGACGGTAAAAGAATTCCCAAGATGACTAGATCAGTATTTAATACTATCATTACGTCAGAAGGGAGGCAACGAGATATTATTGATGAAAAATTTTTAAAGGATTTTTTAAATACTCTTAAACCTGAATACGATAAAACGTTTAATGATTTAAGAAATTTACTTACTTCATTATCACAACATTATAATGAAAGTGTAAAGCAACAAATAATCGAGTTAATAAAACATTTAAATGGTATCTTATTCGATTTATACATCGCCAATCGAAGTATTATAAACACTACGACTAAAATCGATAGTATTTACACAAGTCCAACATTAATACAAGTATTTTTTAATTATTATAAAATAACAGAAAAAGATTTACAAACATTTGTTATACCAGATTTAAATATCGCTGAAATGAAGAAATCACTAAATGATCTTATTGAAGAATATTATCCGGGAGTAATTGAATCGTGGAAACAAATAGCCCCACCACCGGCTATACTAAAATACAATAACAATCCCTTTGGTGCCGGACGTCATATATCGCCAGGCATTGTAAATATAACAACAACAATTGCAGTCAATCTGGTATGCGATGTTATTGAAGGTAGCTATCAGGCAGATCTTTCTAAGTCTAGCCAGGCCCAGCAAAGGTACATATTATTCAGTTTTTAGCCCGTTGGCACCTCCCGGTTGGTTAATTGTATCAGAACCAATTAATCCCATGTACCTGCGAGTTCATAATCCGTTATTATCAAGGATACACTTTAAACTTACAGACCAAAGCAATCGCATTCTGGACACAAGAAATGAAGAACTAAATATAAACCTGTATGTATGCTCATAGAGCGTTATCATAATACGTTTTTATCATAACAAAAAGAAATATCCGGATGTCTATAATACTGTATTCTTTGTTTACATAAAATCCGCGCACAATTGAAATCTATTATCTAGAAGGCTGTGGCTGCATATTGATTATTCCATAACGGCTGTGCGTAAAGTTATTTTAAGAACATCCGCTATATGAATAAATCAATATCCTTGGTTACGGCTTACGCATAGACTCAATGTTATACAGAATTATATATATTTTTTGGAAATTAGAAATATAAAATTCCATTTTACACAGAAAAAATGTGAGGTTTCAGTCCCTACGACACGATATATATCGTTTTTCGTTAATTTTTTAGTGATCTATCTGTTTTCTGTAAGCATCACTGTTAGTGAAGCAGCAATTTGTAACAGAGAGGAATAATTTGACTCTAATAACCTTAAACTCACGTCAGTTTTATATACCAAGTACATAGAGTTTTTTTTAGCTCTAACGTATTTTGACCTTAACGAACGATAACTCATATATGGATTATTTTATTAATTTGAAAAATTAAAGCAAATTCACGCTACATTGTAATACAAGTCCTGTGAGACAGCACAAATATTTTATATATACTTAGATTCAACTGTATTATTGATAAGAGAACGATGGCCGAAATGGTAAGACGGTTGGACGTAGATCGAAGCTCTACAGACTCTCGCGTGTTCGAGTCTCCAAAAATGCTAAAGATATTATCTTGCATTTGGCGACTGATGCTATTTAATTGGGGGAACCCGGAGCATTTCCTCGAAATCCACAACAGACAAAATACACTCTCCTACTTTGAGGGGTGTACCTTTTACACTCCCCTGGGTTTTGTATGGGGGGAGAGTGTACAATATCTGTTGGACGTAGACAAGATTCCCTCGTCATCACCATTGTATATATTTCATGTTCATAGAATCATATGTCATTAGGATAAGTTTATATTTGTGTCGTCCAAAAATCGAAATCAAAATTATAAACCATCTGTATATATTTCATAACCATATAATATATGCTGTGCTGAAATCAAAATCATAAACCATCTGTATATATTTCATAACCATATATTACACAAGAAACAGCTCCCTGACAAAAAAAAGTCATGGGAAATAATATTTTTTTTATATTAAATAAACACTTATTATATAATGAATTTTGAAAATATCAATGTCATTGTTTCTGCGATTAAAAAATTACAACATAACGGTATCAATGTATCTGATTATCTTAATGCTGAAAAGATTCTATGTGATTTTGACTCATTACAACAGCGAAAGAACGAGAACAGATTCACGCTATCCGCTGATTACAAGTTTATGAAAATTATCCAGCAAGGAATGTTAAAGTCACTGGCAACTGTCACTGATGATCAAGTAAAATTGTTTGTGCCTCTCTCAAACGCTATTGACAAAATCAAGCTAGAATTATCTCATGAACACGAACAGAAAAAGATCATGAACTTTCGTATAAGACAATTAAGAGAGCATTGTGAAAATACGAGTGAAAATGACAGCGATAATGATGGACCCTTGACTGTGATAATAGCTAAACAAAATCCTTGGGAAAATTAACGTTTCAGTAGGTATCATAGATTTGGATATGTTTCTGTGGATACCTCATATTGTATTCCAACCATTATATTTCAGTAGGTATCAAGTAATCATTTGGTAACATTAAAAATACGGTAGACTAAACGTATTGAAACCTAATTTTTTGTGTAAATCTTTTGGAAAAAGTAGATCTTGTAACCCCGTCTGCCACGTGTTGTACCGATTGTGGTACTATGTCAAAATATTTGGCAGCAGAATTAATTGACTTGAACATAATTTCTTCACCATCTGCATTTACAGATTTAATAGGTTTTACAGTATGTCCTGCGCGACCTGTTTTCCCAAACTTACAGTTTTCACTTTGCGTGATAATACGTAGATTTCCAAGTGAGTTATCAAGTTTATTGCCGTTGATGTGATCTACCACATACCCATCTTTGATCAATCCAAAATAACACTCGATCACAAATCTATGTGATAAATAATGTTTATTTCCTTTGGTATTAAAAGCAAGATAACCAGTATTGGTAACACTACCGACTGGTTTTTTTTAATCTGCAGTTTCTAATCACACCTTCTCAAGATGCTTCATAATTAGTAATGATTGGATGTGACACAAATTCGTTTTGTTCCATTTATATATAATATTTATTTGTCTAAATCATTGTTTTTTGAAAATCTAGCCAGATAATCTTCTTCAGTTTTTATAGGAGAGTCAGCGTTATATTTTTTATCGTAATATCGTTTCAACTCTCTGTATTTTTTATGCGCACACAGTTGAGTTTTTCCTCGCACTCCAGCGCTACAAACAATACACGGTTTTGGTCCTAGACTTCCATTTCTGACACATTGCATATGATAACTACAGTATTCATTCACGCATGTTCTGTTACACGGAGACGTATAACCGATTTTTAACCAGTGGCATTGATTTGGTTGAATCATATACAAAAAGATTAATGTTCAATTAAATATATACTTGCCTTAATTATAATATGGAAAAATTATCCATGATTGAACCCTACGCAACCAGATTCGATCTTGACAGACTACCCGAGTATAAACTTAGTATTTCGATGCAAGATCTAGCTTTAACGAATGTGGATATAACTAAACGTATCCGTGAGGCCAAGAAGGAATTTCGTGACGATGGTGCAGTTCATGCATGGTCAACATTCAGGATAGGACATATCGTTAATATGATGAATGACAAACGAGGAAAAGTAATCATTAACCACCTTGATAATCAAAAATATTTCATTTTAATAAAATTTATTGTAAATACAGATGAAGATATCTGGATTATTCGTGATAAGCGTGATCCAGTCCGTGTGCAGTCCGGGGGTAATATTGTTTTCTTAAATAACAGATCCAAACCTGGAATACTTACTGGCATTGATAAACCATATTATGAGAAATCGTACCCTGTAACTGCGGTTGTCTATGGAATATTTCCGCTGAATGATAAACCTGACGTCGGGGATCTAAAACCTATGAGATTGTCAGAGTCAAGAATAAACTGTGTAGCTGAACGAGTTACAGAATACTTTACAAACGCGATACGTGGTAATGGCTTAACAGATTTAAGACGCAAAAAAATAAATGCCTGGGCAGAGTCGGTTAAAGATACCGGAGCGTCTATCAGCGACGTTGCTGAGCTAGAGAAAAAATTAAGATTTCCAATAGCAGTAAAAACGTTAACTGAAGGGATTTTGTACAAACCGAAATATATAAAAAATGGAACTCCGATAGATATTATTGATCATAACGCGCACACATGGACTGCTGCTGTAACAATATTTCCACGAGATAGAACGGTTAAATTTTATGACGGTGATATCTTTGATTTTATTAAAAATATTAGTAAAACCGATCCTGTTTCTGTTTGGTTATTTCCAAGTTCTGAGTATAATCATTATGATCAATTTGTACGACCTAATGGTGATATTTATCATACAGAATCTCTCCATGAGGAAATGGAACATCTTGCGCAACTTCAGACGATGTCAAAGTTAGACAATTATTAAATAACTGTTTTACAGTTCCATCTGTAGCAGCTCATTTCGCTCAGGAGAAAAATTTATGGAAACCAACACGATCGGAATTTCTTGAAGATGTCAAGAAAAGTTGTATAGAATATGGGCACGGTGGATTATGGAACACCAAATACGATTACAATGATGTTATCTCGGTTGATATGGTAGCGTGTTATCCTGAAAGTTTTCTTGGATATGGAGCATGTTCTAAATACTTTAAGAGATTCGAACATCCTACACATGACATGACCAGGGTTGCGATAAACGGACCCTTACCAGATATTGACTTAACAGGATTTGCTCACGTAGAATCATTCGAGTTTAGAGAAGATCTCCATGCGATTATTTATATTTGGTTCGGAAAACATTTTTCAGAGCGATGTTGGGTTCCGATAGTACTATTGCGATATATGCTTGATGCTGGATTTTTAATATCGTTGAGAGTAACTGAAGCGATTATATCGTATAGTTCACAGAAGCAAGTTTGGTTACCAGAACCGGACAGATTTAATATCGATGATACCAGGAAAGAATTCCCTGATATTGATGAAGATCATGTCATTAAAATAAATAAATGCAGGAACGAGCACGATGAGAAACTTGCAAAAGATCTCGGCAGAAAAATAATCGGTAAGTTTACTCAAGGAGGATCACATGATCATAAACGAACGTGTACAAGATTGATTATGGACGATGCTGAACTAGATTTTATAATCGCTGATACAACGGAGAAAAATACGTTTATAAACAGATGTAATGCTTATTTATCAGATGGAACAAAACTAAGTACCATTGTGAGCTATCTTGATGGCGACTCACCACAGTTTACTCATTTAAGATCTTCGATGTTAGCGTACGTTTCGATAAATCTACGATGATAAATAAATTTCCTCGTTACGCTGTTAGAGTCGCTACGGATTCATTTTATGTACACAAAAAATATAAAGATTTATTAAAACTCGGTAATGGTGAATGGAGAACATGGAGGATAAAACAAGAAAATATACTTAGTTATTCTGAATCTGCCGATGTTGAAATTGCGGAGACATATTACAGAAATAATAATCAAATATCAAAGTCATCTGCACCATCTGTGTATGATCCTGTATCTAGACATAAAACCGTTTATCTTAATGGGTGTGGTGGTTCAGGTAAAACAACTCGTGCGATTAATTTATTTATAAATAATACACCAGATATAATTGTTTTAACGCCTACACATAAACTTGCTAGAGAAATAAAGCAACGAGGAGTAAAATCATGTACATATCACAGTTTCTTTAGATGGTGCGGAGATACCTGGACTCCATCGCGGATGGGTGAAAAATATATACCCAGGTATATCATTTGGGACGAGATATGCACGGTGTCATTAGAAACACTAAAAACATTTCTTGAATGGTTATTGACAAAGAATACTGCTGTGATTATGTGTGGCGATAATGGTCAACCACCACCCTTTGTTGGACAGTCTCCACATGAATGGCTGAAAACATTTGTAGATTATTACGAAGAAATACATGATGACCATAGAGCTATCGATAAACCGCTGAAAGAGCTTAAAAGATTAATCAGACTTCAGCCAGATCAAATACAATGCGAGATTCTGCGTAAAGTAATTGCAGAAACTTCTGTGAATGAATTTTGGACTTTATGGAGACCTGCTGATTTGATAGTCGCCAGTAGAAAGATAGTTCGTGATGAACTACAAAAGAAATTATTTACGTTACATAAAGAAAAGTTTCCGGATCTACCTGTACCTTTGTGTTATCGCCCATCAGATACTCGACGACAAAATATTGAAGTTGAAATACCAAGTGGAGACGCTCAAAATGTCCGAGTACAGAATCTTGTCTTGAATGATATCGTGTTGGTTGCTGTTGATGTTGTTGAGAGCGCGTTGAACATGGATAAATCGCCATGGACGTTAGGATACGCTATAACGATTCACTCGTCGCAGGGATTAACTATAGCTGATACTAGAATCTGGATTGTAGATGATCGTATCGAATGGTCAAATTTAGTCTATCTCGCCGTATCTCGAGTCAGGAGAATATCGCAACTGCGTAGGGTTATTGTAGATTACGTAATAACTGAAGAAATCACTAACAATATCGACATCAATAAAAAATTAGTCAGCTATAAACAGTGTGACAAAAAAAATAAGCGTGATTTTGATCTTGATGCTGAATTTATTATAAAACTAAAACAACAACAGAATAATCATTGCGCAAGTTGCAACTGTAATATGTCATGGCAGTGTCTTAATCCAAGACAATTTACCGTAGACAGAATTAATAGTGATCTCGGTCATATACGTGATAATGTGATGTTGACCTGTCTTGAGTGTAATCGACGTAGAGGCTCTGGACGTTTACAAAATTAAGCTTGGTGGTAATTGCGTATCCTCAGGAATTATTTGCAATTGTTCATGTACAAATCCACGTTGAGGGGCTGTAGAATCTAGTCTGTATATTGGAGGTCTACCAGTGGATCTTACCACGCTAGAAATTTTATGTGTAGTCACGCTCCAGATAGGATCGGTTGCTCCTTTTTTAACACCTTCAAGTTCGCCAGGTTCATATAAATATCTTACAGTTACATTACCTAATACTGGTTGAGGTTGTTGTCCGTTATAGCTACGGGGTATATATTTTTTTTTTATCGCATTAGAAGGTTTCATGGAAGTTGCACGAGTAATTTCATTATTCAACGCAGCTATCACACTCGATAATCTTGCAACCCATTCACGAGATCTATCTTTGAGGTCAGTAGATATTTCCTTTGCATATTGGTATCCAAATAACCGCTCAGCAAGTGTTCTATTAAATCGTTCAACGATTGCCTGATCACGATGAATTTCAGTATGTCCTCGTCTGATTTTAGCGTTATGTTTCTTCATCAACGATGATACTACTCCAAGAAATTCTTTACCAGGATCAACTTGTAATAACCATGGCCATCGTAGACCACCACGTTGATAAATGCGCTCAAACGCAGATGCAACTTCAGATGCTGTCTTTGTTGATAATGGCTCCGCTTCTTTATATCTACTCGCAATGTCAACAACAGTCAATGCGTATTTGTACGTGCGTGATTTTCGTCCACGTGTTTTAATGGTATCGTGTGGTAAAAACAAAATATCCGCTTGATGAACTTCATTAGGAATGCTAACATCAAAATGCGCATACTGAATTCTTTTAGGAGGACTTAGGAAGATTTGCCATATTGCCTGTCGTGCTAACCATGATGCAGCAACATCACGTGAAACTTTTGCTGCTTCGGCGAGTTTACTAATCGCTGCTTTACCTCTCCAGAATCATCTCGGGGAATAATAAACAGATTCCATTATGATAGTTATATAATTAATTGCCAGCCCCTAGCACTAGTTTACCTTTCATAGCAGTTTTTACTAGAAAACTAGCGAGAGATTCTCTGAGAGATTTATTAGGTATAGAATTTAACGCGTGAATCAATTTCACATCTGCAAGATGTCTTTGTTGCAAATCCTTACTTTTATACGCGACATCATGAACGTGACATGCTTGATCAATCTTATTTACTGGATACTCTCCTGGTTTTGGTTGATCTTGGTTATCGAGTCTGATATCAAGTCGAGTTCCTGGACCACAATAATTATATCGGGGTAAATGTTTCTCACCGGGATATTTAGCCCATGGAGTTCCTGGTAATTTTCCTAACGAAGCAGCGATATCTCCCCCACCTGTCTTTGTTGGAATAAATTTATATTTCTTGGTGCCACATTTCACACACTTACCTGTAAGTGCTCGTCTTTTATTTTTTGTTGTTATTGTCGTTAATTCAGTAGTATCGGTAGGTGCTCTGCATCAAACACAATATAGAATCATATTATTTATTATATGGATATAATTGACTTTTCTGCGACACGAAAACAAGAGCCAGTAAAACACCATCCAGCGCTTCCGAATTCTATCAGAATGATTATAATAGACCCATCTGGAAGTGGGAAGACGCAATTACTGCTTAATCTAATAATGCGATGGCTGAAGTGGGATAAATTATATTTGATAGCGCCATCTGTAGATGATCAGCGATGTTACGAAGTACTTAAAGATTTTAATGAAAACGCAAAATTGTTGCATGAAGACAATGTCATAGACTTTATTACTGATATTGATGAAGCGCCATCCGTAGATGATCTAGATGGATTCATTAATAATTTAGTAGTGTATGATGACGTTATGCTGGACAAACAATCAAATCCAGCTAGAATATTTTCTCGAGGTAGACATAAAAACACAGACGTGATTTATGTTACCCAGAGATATACACAAATTCCAAAAGTAATCAGAGACAACTGTAACATTTTAGTTGTGTTCAACGGAGTAGATAATCATACGCTGCAAAATATTTATTATACTTGGTGTTCGGGCGACATGGACATGAACAAATTTAAAAATTTCTTTTCAAAAGCACAAGCTGCTCCCTTTGGTTTTGTAACAATAAATTTACATGATCCTAGGTCAAGATATCGTAACGGACTTGATACAATTTTTGGATAAAAACCATAGCAGCAGGGAGGGTGGACGACAAAAGTTAAGTGACCAGATTGTGAAAAAATCAGAAAAAATCTGGTCAATTAGAGAAGTTTTCATTATTAAGACAAACACTTTTTTTTCAACCTTCGTAAGAACCCTTAATTTCAAAAAATAAGGTCTCTACAGTTAAGCCAAAAAAGTTGTAGGGTCCACCCTCTCTGCTGCTTCACTCACGACAGAGCATTTATACAACAAAATCAATCTGTGCATTACGATTGTGGTCGGAAATTACAGGTGGCTGCTCATAGCAGAGGTTATTCATAACAGTTTTTACTATATATATATATATATATATATATATATATATATATATATATATATATAATATACTAAAATAATGAAAGTCATAGTTGAAAATATGCCTTGTTGTATTTATCATGCTCCGTTTTACAAGAATTAAATAATGTTAATTTTCAATGGACTTAATAAGCAATATTTTCACATATTCTGTTCGTTTCTCAGCCATCGTCACAGCATCAAATGTAAAGCAAAATCTGAACAAGCCCATAATCTAATTTTAGTAATTTCTATCAAACTACCATACTGTATATACTTGCTTACAAGTCCTAGATCTGCTGTTGTATAATGTACCAGCAGATCTAGGTTTCTGCAGTTGGTTGGGAGTAATCAGTAGAGAAAAAATCAGAGATCCTGGTTGATGGCACATTATGTGGCAGCAGGTCAGGATCTATGGGTTTTTGGGGTTTTTTTCAGTTAAACTTAACTTATATACAAGTATGGCAGCTTATCAATTTTGGTCATTGTCAGTCTCTCATTCTACTGCATCAGGAAGGAGTCTGTCTCTCCTTTAGAAGCATGAAGATCCTGGCAGTCTAAGTACTTGCAAGGTCTTTTACCAGAAAAAATAAAGACTAAAGATCCACCTACTTTGTCCTTTATGATAACTGATCTAATAATATTAAGTAAATATTATAATATTTAGGAAAAGTATATTGGATGCATTTTGCTGTTATCAAAGTCCTGTTTTCATAATAAGGAGTCTGAGATCTCGTAAAAGCAGCATTATTTAGGGAAAATATTGAAACACAGCATAACCTGCTTTAGAGCTATCCACCAACACCTTCATATAGCAAATACCTATTCATAATGGGCACTTTTGGGGATCCAAAACATGTCTTTAATGTCTTTTATATTGCAGATACTTGTTAATTCAGACTGTTTTTGGTTTGAAAAAGTTATGTATAACATACACCTTGAATTAACATGCATATTATATTTTTTCCAGAAGGAATCCTATTATCTCAAAGAAGCTCTACTGTTTTTTCATTTATATAAATCTCTTCATTCATAACTGTAGAAGCTATCAAACAAATTGAGTACTGACCCTGTAAACAACAGACACGTTTATCAATGACAATTTGGTCACGACTCTTGACTGTTCTGTAATATAGTGGTTTCATTGTATGGCCAGGAAAATGATGATCTGCATGGGCAACATACGTGTAACAGTAAATGGGAGTTTTTTTTAAGTAGAAACAGCAGGCCCAGTTAGCAATTGGAAAAAGAAAAGCAACAAAATCAAAATTCTGCTCCATTCTAAATTATTTTTATTTGACCTTGTGATCCACCATGGCTGCATGATGCAATTAAATAACTTGCTAGACACATATGCCGATTCCATAGGGTTGCTAAGAGGACTGACAAAACTATATTACTTGGGTTAAAGCTAAAAGAAAAACAAGGTAATAAAATGATCGATAGATTCAAAGTACAGTATTTTTCAAAATGTGCAAACAAGTTAGAAAAGGAAAATTTCAATATGAGTCAAGGTCAAAAACAACAAAGCAATTTAAAATCAAACAAAATTAAGTGAGTATCTATGTCTGGACTATATATATATATATATATATATATATATATATATATATATATATATATATATATATATACACTCTGCTGAAGAGAAAGCAGATTTATTCAATATTTTTGTGATGAAATAAACATTAATAATACTTGTGTATCCTTCCCAATAATAGGTATCCCTAATGCAACTCTTTTTAATATGCATATTTCTCCTTTCATTCTGTAATGAATTCCCTTTTCCCTACCATAAGTATAGAAGCCCATGTAATCCAGTAAATAAGATAGAAGACAGATAATGTACAGAAAATTACAGACATATTTACTTACTTATAGGGGCCCCGAGTGGCTGAGTGGTCTAAAGCGCTCTCCGTTACAGATCACTGCCATCTCACCCCTGTCTGCGTGGGTTCCAGTCTAGAATTCGGCGAATGTGGATATGTGAGAAAGCTTGCCAGTAGCTTCTCGTGGGTCGGTGGTTCTTTCCGGGGATTTCCCGGTTTCTTCCTCCACCATTAATACTGGCCGCCATGTATAGCCTATCGTGTGCTGAAAAATGGTGTTAAGCCCCACAACAACAACAACAACAACTACTTACTTATAATGCCGTCTTGGAAAAATGGTTGAAAAGTGTGTTTTAAGTACATCTTCAATTTTCTGACCATTGATAATATCTCAAATTCTCGACAATGTGGTTTTTGAAAACAAGGCTCAATAGCATTTTAGTTAACAATTCTTGCTCAACACAAAGGCCCTTGTATACAAAGACACTGCATTTTCTGGTCAATTGATATTTCTCCTGCATAGTTTATAATGTTAAAAAAAAGACATTTCTCGAGCCCTGAATCGAGATTCATTTCAAACTGTGTTGTAATAAATAAGTAATTTCTGCCAAGGTATCACAAAATCTATGTCAAATTTCTATTCATTTCTCAGGAAACTATCCCAACTTAAACAGCAAAATCAGGTCTCTTACTAAAACTACTTGTTCCTGTCCCTCCTTTCTCTGCCATTCTGGGCTCTACAAAAAATGAAAAACAAAAACACAATTAATAAAGCTGTGATGAGAATAAAGCTGATTCTTTCCTCCCCTTTGCAATTACAGCATGTTTCTGAGAAATCTGACCTGTATTGAAAGTTCTATAAAAATTTTAATAATAATTATTCAACACAAACCATTAATTTACATCCATGTAAAGCAACAAGCTCCTTCATTGCCCCAAAACGTAAATGATTTATTAAGAATGGAAAATCAAACACAAGAGCTACAGTATAAAAATACTGGCATTGTTTATCTAGGTCACTGTGAAATTGAGCTTAAATTGTCTAGCTCAATGTCCATACAGCTGATTTTCTTCCCATTACAATAAGAAATGCTCCAAGTTTGGTACCATTATTGTTTTAAAGAAATTTAACTGGCATTTCACCTTCTGAATCCAAATCAATCTTTCTTCAAGATCTAGTCCAGGTACATGTCTATAAATGAATTTATTCTGCAGAAACCATTTGTTTTCTTATGAGTCTCTCAGTGACCTGGAACCTTGAAAATCATAGTGTTTCTTTCCCTCAGGTGAACACAATCCACGAAGTTTGGTAATGGTAAAAGGTTTTAAGTTATTATGCATAAAAAACCATTTGTCTTTTTCAAGTCAATGTCACCTTGATTTTCATATTGTCCCACCCCAAAATCAATAGATTTCTTTCTTACCCAAGTGTATGTCATCCACAAAGTTTGGTCAAGGTATAATGTGTGGTCATCAACAAAAGTGCACAGAAAATCAAATGATAAACAGACAAACAGATGGGAATATGTAATGTGTATTATTTTTATGATTCCAATTTGAAAGGGTTAATAATATTTTAAATACTAAATTTCTCATCATAAGTTTGCACCTTAAAGACGAGTCATGTATCATGTGCATGGAGCTGTTTCCAGTTCAGATTATGAATGTGTGATGCTATCTACTGCATTTTAGTGATCATTATAATAGAATTATTACACAGAATTAGATATTCTTAGTAGTCAAAAACCAGTCTTCAAAGTTATTCACTGAGAGGATTAATTTATTTAATTTAATCATTTGTTGGAATAACAGTGCTTGAAATATTCAGTTTAGTTATAATAATAGCTGTCATGAAAATAATGGGAATTCAATTAAAAGCATCTGATTATTTAATAGCAGTTAATTACTGTGAATTTTAAAACATTTTGGGACTATATCAAAGTGATTCTTCTGTACTGTTGATACATCAGTACACTACAGGACATTATTCAGAATACCTTTGGAACTCAATCAGATTACTAGTTACTTCTGGAATTGATAAACATTTAGGACTTTAGGATGTCATTCACCATACTGTAAGTTATTTTTAATTCTTTCACTTTGTATAATTAGGGAAATAAATAATATTTTCAAATTTACAAAACTTGGTTTGCACTCTTTGTTTGTTACACAATTTAAGACCATAGAGTCGTAATGTAATATATATATATATATATATATATATATATATATATATATATATATATATATATTGCTGGCAGATCTGCATCATCGTCATGGACTTAAAGACCCTTCTTTGCAAATTTGACCCATTTGTGTTAAGCAATTTTTTGAAACATTTTTGCTGATTCTGATTTTTAGTAACTGCAGCCATATGACTGTGAATCAATACAATCTGTACAAACTTAAAAGTCCTTTATACCAGGGTGCTTTTTTGCCAAATTTAGCTAAACTCTGTTGAAAAGATGTCAAAAAAAGTTTTTTTAACACATTTCCTCTATTGTAGTAACAGTATGTTCAACAGCAGATCAACATCATTTACACAAAAAATGAAAACCTTTAAGACTGGGTGCTTTCTACGGAATTTGACAAAATTCTGTTGAACAGTTTTTGAAACAAATTTGCTTAAATGTATTTTTGTTTTTTGAAATGGTGGTCATATCTGAGGGCAGGACAACATCATTTGCATAAATCTTGAAGGCTTTTATGCCAGACTGTTTTCTGTCAAATTTGGTCAAATTCTATTAGGCAGATTTTTAAAAGTTGTTTTATTGTTTCGTATTTTCAATAATAACCACAGCCATATATGCTGCTGAATTGGCATCATTAATTTTGTACAAAACAGAAAGCCCTTTCAAGACTTGCACAGCTCCAGGGTTGCTTTGCAAAGACTTTTCAAGGGCAAGTTTTTAAGCATTACTTTTTTCTAAGGAAACTAAATTTTTCCATATTTTATTTTGTTGTCACTGAATAAGAGAAAAAAGTAGTGGGAGACAAGAGTTCCTCAAAGAAAATAGTGCCGACCAAAAGGAATTTGAAGGAATTAATATTAATTAATTAATTAAGATCATTTTTTTCTGTTCAACTGCAGAGTCTTGAAACCATCTCTGATATTCTTCAGTAATAATAAGATTTTCAAATTAGCTGCTGTGGCTGACATATTGGATGTCAGATTGATTCCATTTTGATTCACGACCAAATAGACATCATTGGAAGTCTTTTGGTGAAAAACCCACATCAATAGGTCGATCGATTCAGAAGAGGTAATAACAAGAAAAGTCTGAAGGCAGCCATAGTGGCAGACATGTTGGATGCAAGAGCAGCGCCATTTTCATTTAGGACCAACCAGCCATCATAGTAAGTCTTTAGTGAAAACCCCAAATGGCCATCCATTTAGGATAAGTAGCTATAAAATTTTCAAAATGACCACAGTTGTGACAATATCAGATGTCCAACTGGCACCATTTTCATTTAGACCCAACTAAACCACTGGATGATGAATAAATGCTAAAGCTTTTATGGCGATCCTCCAAGTAGTTTCTTTGGAGAAGTATAACCATCTTGTGCTAAAACACAATGGATGACAGAGAAATAAAGAAATAAAAACATATTTACTTTAAGAGAACCTAGGTCAGGTTAACTTAAGCAAGACGTCTGTAAAAAATAATATGGATCCTGTACACTTTGCATCACCAGCAAGTGATATCATTGGATCTGCCAACAGATGCATAGCAATAATAACCTAGACCATCTGAAAAAAAAAAAAAAATACTTTATTTAGAAAGCTCCAGTATATTTAGTTGGACTATGAAATCCTGCCTGAAGATAAAGGTTACATAAACCATCAATATCCAATACTGAAAATCTGCATTTAGACTGATCGTTCAAACTTAACAGTTAATATCACAAATGTGCCCACAATCATGAAAATCTATAATCACCAGCTTAAAAATCTTGGTGTGATTACTAGGACAATCAGGTGCAGCATTATGAATATGGCCAGGTGTAAGCATACCTTTAACGATGTCAAAGCTGTATTTCTATCTTTATGCAGGTACAAGAGATCATCTTACTAGGTGACCTGAAAAAAGAATAAAAACATCAAAAAGTTAGCATATGATACCTGACAACATAATCAGAATCACTGTCTGTATGTTGTTTTCTGTAGTATATACAAATGAAAAGACTTTAATAGACATTATTCTACCAGTACTCCAATGTCAGTCTTCCTTATATGGGATTTATTCCTGGCTAAGATTTCCAAAAATTGACATTATATCCTGTATGTCAAGCCTTCATCACTGTAAGAATATCGATATAATGCCTACTTATCTGGGAAGGTACATGTAGCTAACTAAGTGTACATCATGGATTTAAAAGCCTATACAGGTAAGGTTAACAAGTTCCAGGTTATTTAAGCAGCGATTCATTTCAATCTAATGGATAAAGATCTCAAAGGTATTGGCAATTATATCCTCTTTATAATCTGGCAAATTGTGATAATATGGCTTTATTTTCAACACATACAGGTATTTTAACTCTAAAACTGAAAAAGACTGAATGAACTTTGTTAGCAAGATTGCATCCAATTTAGCATTCACTGATAACACAAAGAAGACACCTGGCCATTATGACATAAAATGGTTTGCAATTTTCACAAATACATGATACCCCAAAATTTTAATGTTACAAACACTCCATTCTAAAACATTACATAAAAGTATGCATGATTTTTAAAATAAAAAGCTTTTAGGGTTATACCTTCAAAAAGTAACAATTAAGGGCCATGTACAGGAATGAGACAGCAGACTCCAAAAAAAACTTAATAGGGTTTTCTTGGACTATGGGGAAATTATGTTGCAACAGTCCTTGCACCAACATGAAATGTAAGCACCAACTCTTATTTTAAAACAGTGATCTTAACCTATAAGCTACCGACTCTGAAAATCACATGGTTCATTTTATGACAAAGGGGAAATAAGTATAACATGTTTCCCTGACATTGGCAAGAGAGAATTTCAGTTACTGTATATAAATGAAATGCAAAGCCAAAATCTATTTTTAGTAACAGTGGCCTTCAGCTTTATATTACTATCTCCCAGACAAGTAAGGCACTTTTTTAAGTAAGCTAGTTTTAAAACATGTACAAAGTTTTGTTGAATTATTGTTTTATGAGAACTTAAAAGTCTGCTCCATAATGAAATTCAAATGCCAAATCTATTGTTTGTAACAGCAAGATTGAGCGTTTTAAGTCATACACAAATCAATCTAGGATTTTCTTTGGTGAAAGGGAAACACATATTCAGATTTTTTTTTTACAAATGTGTTTTGTAGTACTGAAGTAATTGGCTGGAAATGAAATGCAATGGCCAATTCTATTTTAGTCGGTGACCTTGACCACGGACCTATAAACCCCAAAATACAGTTGAGTTCTTTGATCGGCTAAAGGAAACAAATGTTCTAAATACTAAATAGTGTTGAATTCTGTTCTCTAAAACTCAGGTTATCATCTGGAACTGACCTGCACAAGCAAAACTTATATATCTGCAACAGTGACCTTGGGTGACCTTGGTCTTGGAGCTACTGGCCCTCAAATCAATAGGGTGCTATCGGTCCAAGGGGGATAATGTACAAAATATCAATGTATTCAGTCATCTAACATTTAAAGTTCATCAAGAAATGAAATGCAATGGGAAAATCTTTTTTCGCAAAAGTGACTTTAACTTCCTCGCTGTCCAACTCTCAGGTAAGTAGGATAGTACACCATGCCTCTCTTTCGAGTCTGTTCAAATAGTGCATGTCTTGTGGGTCCAATTATAACCAAGAACATACATGAAAATCACTAATATGAATACAGTCTATAAATAAATTAACAATGAAGCAGCAATTGGAAATGCACAATATGGAACAGTCATGCAAATACATGTATGCATTTACCGGTACATGAAAAGAACCAAGCATGAGTCTAACAATGTCCCAGATTCTTTTAACAATATACTGGTGTATGGCAGCAGATCAAGTCCAAAGATTTTTAATTATTTATCTGCAGCCAACTGCAGAATGGTAAAGCATAAATTTCACACTGGAAATATTCTACACTTGTTAGACAACTTTTTAACAGCAGACTGAACAGATTTTGACTATATAGAACTGCTATCACACATGTTTAAGACATCAGCATATTCCCACAGCTCCTCATAAACACTGGGTCCCACACCATGCCTGAAATTCCTACGGATTGTCTTAGATTCTGTCAGGATGGAAGCAAGACTGCCACCGATGAAAGTGGACTGCATACCTGATACACTGCATTTTCTGAACAAGAAATCCTGCACAAAATGACAGCTTCCCAATCTTTGGGTCATTTAATTTTGTTTCGCCTGTTATTTGGCCAGAATGTTCATTTCATTTCATATTTGCATTCCCTTTCATCTTCACCAGTCCATTAAAATAGCATCTGAATGTCGACTTGATATGGTTCAAGTTCTTGTCAGTGCTTTCTTTCTAACAATAACAATAATATTGCCACTGCAGCAGATATGCATTTATTTGCTTATACTATGAACAATTTAGCTTTTGGTGGTTACTGTAACAATAAATGGTTTCAAGGTACTTTCCCCACTAATCTTTATAAAGTCAAGAAAACTTCTATGGCTTTCTTGTAACTTTACCCTACTGCAGTGTTTCCGACCTTTCTTTCACCACGACACTAAAAATAATTTTTTCTGAGCCTTAAACACCAATTTCTACATTTTGACAAGTTTTGCCAATCCAAAAAATAATCCTGGTGACCCTCCAGAATGTCCTCACTACCCTGATTTGGTTACAAACTGGGAGTTGATAACCACTGCCCTACAGTAATAGTACATGTCCTCTGGGGTGAAGAGTGGTCATGCCAAAGGATTCTCTTCCATGGCAATAAATATAGCAACCACTGACATTGTTAATAAAGGTGTTCATTATTTAAATTCATAATGAAACTCGTGTTCAAGTTGACATGGTGTTCTGCAGTTCATAGTTTTACAATACATGCCCAACATATGCCAGGTGTGCATAATTCTATCACTGATTCTATTTCTCAGTTTCGAAAGGACTTGATTTTGCAGTTCAGCACTCCACGCAGATCATACACTAAGTCCTTGTCCAGATGACTGAATGCACAGTACTGATTGCTTATGGAAATTGTGTCCATCAGTCACAGCACAGCAAAGTTTTCTTCAGTTCACAGCTTCGTGTGGTATAAATGTTAGATCTTTACCAATGTTGTCTGAGGATCTGTTTAATCAGTTTGCATCCTCCTGTCACCATTATCTGAGATTAAAATTGGCAACTTATCCTGTACCTGCAGGATCTGATTTCATTGTCTTAAGGCTGGACTGAACAATTCCTTTACTCAATAAGGAAGCATTTAGATTTCTTCAAAGAGATTAGATGCCTGCAAAGCAATAATGACTCCACAAAATGTTTTCCCACAAGGTTTGACGTTTATGTAAAATTTGTGACTTGTTAAATCAGTGTTTTTTCCCATTATACCGATTCTTTGATGTCTAGTGCTTCTCTCATGGCATTTGTTGGATTTCCAGGGGCTGCTGAGAATTTATAGTAAGAAGATCTGTGGCCATAACATATATGATTTGCATGAATGATGTTCAGTTTCCCCTGGACAAATCATACTACACAGTGACCTTGCATGCTCCATGTCTGTCCCATTTTACCACTGGGCATATGCATTCAAATATTCAGAAACACTGTATCCTGTTACAGCTATAAAGGAGAAGTACAATTTAATCTGAGAAACAAGCACACTGTTGGTGCAAATTCACCTCTTTTGTTGCTTGTGAAAACTCATTTCTCACATTTGGCAAATTCATTAATAATATCAGACATTTATTATCTGTGTGTGTGTTGAATGATTCCAAGTTTGGTCCTTCTTTTAGAATGGGTGCAGCTATAACAGTACCTGACAGTTAGGGCAGCTGATATTGAAGACCATCATTGATACAAACTCTAGATTGTTGGTCTTCCAACTTTTATGCAAGATACATCTGGACTTCTCTACAAACACTGTGTACAGCTCAGGATAAAATGTGTTCTAAATAACTGCACAAGTGTTTGCAATTCATTTGACTGTGATAATAATGCAAGACTTTACTGGCATATTAAAAACTTTATTTCCTTCCTCCTTCCTTATTCAATTTGCAGTTGTGAGGCTCATTCACAATATCGGCTACTTGTTCTCTCCTATCTGGCCTTTATTTGATGTAGTTAATTAAGCTAAATAAACAAATAGTTGAAATTTCCTTGTTCGATTGTTATGTGCATAAAAAGAGACTTTGACCTTGGACCTGTTGATAACAAAATTAATAGGGGTCTTAAGGCAATGGGAGAAACATGTACTACTACTGGGCAAGTTGCATTGCAAATCTGTTCACTAGGACTTTAGTTGTCACCTTGAAACAAAATGGATGATCACAGTGAAATGTCCACAGTCAACAGTGACAAAGAATAACCCTGCAATTATCACCGACAGGGCGCAATAAAAAGCAGCTTTATTTACAAAGTGATCAATGGACTCTTGTTCTATTCATTAATTCAACTTGCTTCCACTTTTCCTTTAAAACTGAGAATATACTATCCTACAACATTCTGCACAATTCTGAAACAACTATGTTCTTTAAAATGGCAATTTGTAATTATTACACAAAATGCTCAGTGTTTACAATGAAAGGTGAACTTGGTCAACATGGTTTTAATCTGGTACCCTTTCAAATATATTGTATAATCTACAAGATGGAAGCAAGTAAGGTTAACATACCAATTTTACTTTTATGCCAAAATGAAAAATACATGCATTTCTGGTCAGCCGACTATCCCGTTTTTCATTGCCATAAGCACTTTTTCAGCCACTGGGTAAAAAAACAAAAAAAATTATTTAAAAAAATTCCCAATACTAATTTGTGCATACAACTGAACTGGTACTTGAAGCACTTAGTACATTATATATTTTATACTAATCATTATAATATATATAATGTTTAAAAAACCTACCTACCTACCTATGTAATTTTAAAACAAGTGCAATCATGGACACATTTTGTTTTTGGCTTTATGGTGACTGAATGATGTGCCAGCATGAGCTGAACAGAACTGTAATTTGAAGTGGTTAGTTTTGTTATCTTCATAATTTAAGTGGCAATAATAGACAATAATTAACAAAGTGACAAAATCTAACATCTGACATGAAATAGTAAAGATAATCAGACTACTTTTATTTTTGTATGGATTAAAGTTAGGCACTGTCACTATAATGTTGGAACAAATATCAAAGTGTTAAAATTTAGAAATCAACAACGGTGAGATTTCTATCTGTAAACCCCGTGGCTACTCATGAGGGGTAAAATGAACAGCTTTTGCACCAACATGCCAGCCACCTGCCATCCTCTAGGGGGTACATCAATTTCAACAAGAATTAATGTAGCAGAAGTTAGAAAAGAAGTGGAGAGGGGAGCGTGCCACTTTGTGGACTTAATTTCACCCCGTTTATTAACATGACACTGAAGCATACAAATGCACATAATAAAAACAAAGGATTTCAGGACAAATTAACATAATCAACAACTTGTCTATGAATGTGAAAGTTTTATTAATAATCTATACCAGCACTGTAGTGCATGTATCCAATGAAGGTGGATTTTCCTTTAAAATCAGTTCAGAACATTTTTAGATACTGGAGTGTAAATTATTTTAGGGGGAGATAAGTTCACAAGTTCTGATGATGTCAAATAAGAACTTGCAGGACTTTCACCAGTTTAACATAATTAAAGGCAATAATAATAATAACATCTAAAATATAACAGTAAATTTGTGTAATGTTGAAGAAGAACAATGTGGAAGATGGTGCTACATATTTACATATTCATTTAAGCATTGCTACTGAATTTAAATTAATTTAAATTACATTTTCATTTTGTCCAACCACAGCATTATATCAATGAGACCATATTTATGTTGCTGGACATTTTTTAAGGTTGTGTCAAGAAAGAATATATTTGAAACTTGAAATTATTCTCATTTAACTCTCCACAAACATTGCCTTTAATTTGTGGTAAAAACTTCAAATTTTGACTTCCATTTCATTAGTAACATAATTTCTATTCCTTCTTATTTGCAAATGTGTTTATCGGAAAATAAATGTCGTTATAGGTCTATTTTATTGATAAGAATGTGTCATCAGCACTGCTAAAGAATATTCAAATTATCTTTAATTGGTTATCCTCATCTGAGTTGTCAACAAATCCTGGAAAAGGAAATAAATTTTGCAAGGTCACCTGCCTTGAAAAATATGTAAATGCCCATAAAAATTTCTTTTACAGGTAACATTAAAACTACTCAAATCATTTTAATCTAATTTTTACTGCTGTTGATAGATCTCAAGATATCCTATTTATTTACGAGTGGACAAGTCATCTAAAACATTTGCTTTTACGGTTTTGTGTCATCTCACCTTCATCCGTGTAGGTTGGAGTCACAGGCTCATTCAATGTGGGCATGTGAGAAAGCTGCTAGTAGCTTCCCATGGGTCGGTGGTTCTTACCAGGGTATTCCTGGGTTCTTCCTCCACTAATTATACTGGCCACCATGTATAACACATCTTGCACTGAGAAATGGCATTAAACCCTGTTATGTAATAAGGCTCATACTCAGTAACAAAGAAAAGAGTGAAGCCAACAAGCTTTGTAGATTTAAACAGAATAATTTATTTCCCTAGAAAACATGGTAAAAATATGAAAAAGGACTTACAGTTTGTGAATATAATCCAAAAATTAATCCTAGAAATGAAAAATATAAGTACTATCACTAAACAGTTCTAATTGAATCCAAGTTAGAATCCCGACGACGTTACAAGATGGAGGACGATGACGTCAGATGAAGTAGTTGTACGAAAAGTCAACTGTTCCTCGTTGACTCACAACTTATAATGTTCCAATTTAGAAATCCATAACAAATTTCCAATAAATGCTTTTGTCCAAGAATTTTGATGAAGAAAAGCACTTGTAGGTTTTCTAGAGTTAATAAATTATTTTAAATTAAAAAAATCAACCCAAACGGCAACAACACAGAATACCTCTGTACCCCAAAGGTATATTTTTACGACTGATTAAATCTCCTAGAAAATGTCTGTTTTAACCCATGATTTTAGACCACATGATGGCTCACGTGACGGTGTTACGTGATCAGTAATTTGAACAGCGCAGTAAAATATCTGCCAAATTGCACGTAGGCTAGAATAGCCCTATCTAAGACTCAAATTCTCATGCTGGAAATGAATTTAAAAATAAAGCTGTTTACACATAGCCAACACGTTGGCCAAACATGACCTTGATAATGACTAATCATTTTCGTTCAGTGTTTATGAACTTCCAAACCAAGGTGAGCTAAAAATATAATGAAGCAATATTTTGTGTTCTAATTTGGTCAAAACAGAACACCAAATTTTCTGAAAAAAATATCAAATCCCGTGAAAATTATCATTACAATAAAATGTAATGAAACAAAAATAAAATAAAAAGATATTTAAAACTAGCAATTAAATTACATATACGTAACAACCCAAAAACAAGAACATTTCCAAGTTTATTTCAAGACTTCAGTGCCAATTTAAACATGTCCTTATAAAAAGTCCTTGGAACAGTACCTCTTCATTTATAAATCAGGAGTCTAATGTTAAGGTCAGCAATCATGCAACAAAATGCGCATGTGAGATATGCCTGCGTACAAAGACAACTCGTCAAGCAATCTCAATACTGTCCTATCCCTTAAATGTCTTCAATAAACAAGTTCACTTTTACCTAAAATGTAATGTCAAATTTTCCTACATGTGAAGCCATGACTATGATAAATTCCTATTCTGCTCATTACATTGCAATAGGTTAAAGAATGCACTTCAAAACAGCATCTTGTATATAACAGCATCAGTCAGTTTTAATGTGTGTTTGTATTTTGGGGATTTTTAACATAGCTTTAACCCAGCCAGTCACATTATCCTGACACCAGGCCAACAGTACCATTTTTATAAGTCTTTGGTAAGACTCAGCCAGGGTTCTAGCCCATGACCTCCCACTTCCAAGGTGGACACTCCAACCATTTAGGCCACTGGAGTGGTCTTTCAGTCAGTTTGAAATGTCAAGATGTATATGTCCCATGGCGGTGGAAATCTGGCTAGAAATTACTCATGTTCTGAATTCAATCTTGTTTTTTAAAAAAAAACACTCAAAGGGTATTTTATAATTTTCTGTCAATAAAAACAACACTTTTTGCCTTGGATTCCATAAATGTATCCCTATTTTGTGGCTTTACAAGTATGGTTATATTTAACAGCCACTACCCCAACTAAAAAAATACCTTTTTAACTATCAAATGAAAAGTACTAACATATAAAAATACTAGAATGCAGTTTCAAATAAGAACGTTTCCTGGAATGGTGCTTTACAAGACCCATTCACAAAGAAAACAGTACAGAACACCAAACCATAATATCTCATTCACAAACTGGACTCCACAAATAAAACAAACACCTTGTCACACAAAATTTACAAAATGGGTGGATAGTGGTTTCCAATTTCTAGCAAGAAAATCGCCCCAGACATGTTCCAGACTTCTAAAACTTTTTTAAGGTTCTGAAAATAAAATGGGCAATTTCTGTTTTATTTTCATTCAAGAGTATAACAGATCCAGTCAGGTTTTCATGTTGTACATGTAAATTAGAATTTTGTCAAAACATTCTAGACCTGGTATTACTCCATGTTCAATGAATCACATACTGTTCTGAATATTACTGACTCAATGGCAGATTTCCATCTTTAAAATAAATTTTAAAAAAAACAAAAAACAAACACCAGTAAATTTGTGTTTACAATGCACATATGCTCCCAATGCAAACACTGCAGACTAAAACAGTCCAAGTCCCCAACAAGAGGCCCAGGTGAGCCTGATATTTGGTACATTTGTTTTAAATTTTTTCAATGTATGATTGTATTTTATGAGTGCATACACACACGTTTGGTAGCATGATAATGAAAACTATGTAAGAAATTGGTATATCCTTTGATGTGTACTGTACTTTACCTGCATGCCATCAGCTTTAATGTTTTCAATTTGCCTTTTGAAGTTATTTTTGCCAAAACAATAACACAAATGAATTCAACTGAAAAATGAATTAGTGCTGGACCAGTGACCTTACATGTTCATGATAGGGATACTTATGTTTAAACTGATCACCATGATACTGCTGAAAATTTTTAAATGGTCACCATAACAAATATGTTTCTTGTATGTCTAATTGATACATCTGTTATGGCTAGGTATGAATTTCTTCAATATGGATATAAAATGAATGTTCCTTTGAACCTATTATAGTATAGTTTTCTCTGACTGCTTAATTTTTATGGTAATAATTACCTACCAGATGCTTTTTATAAACATATGACTATGAATGTGCTAGTTTTGTTATTTGTTAATAATACTGTAACGGCTGAGCTAGGTCCTGATAATACTACACTGGAGTACGGCACCAGGGATGAGTATGCTTCTTGTCAACTGACTAAGGACGGGAGAATGGAGTGAAATCCAACTCTTGATTTCTTTTCAACCATAAGATAATATGATGATCCATTTATTAAGAAACATTGAATAAAGTCAGTTCATAACCATGACAGTCTTGTTGTTTTGTGCACTAAGCCAAAATACTATCATTGTCTTGAGGTACAGTATATGATAATTTCACAGGGTACACATTAGCACTATACTATTAATTCATTATATTATTACTTCTTTTGATGAATGAAAATCATAAAAGAGTTACCATATTTGGATTTAGTTGCAATGAAGTTTACTATAGAAGAGAAAATATGACTTGATTGTAATACATGAAATGAAAAATCTGCAAGGAAAAACACTTGCTTGACTTCACACTTCAACTATAGCATAATACTTATTTGATGTGAATTGATATAGATGGAAGTAAATTGGCTGTCAAGTCAGTGAGGAAAACACTCACAATGACTTAGACAACTAGTAAATTATAAAATAGAAATTTAAATAAATTATGTTTTTATAGATTGCTAGATTAATCAAGTATTGTTGAATTGAATTTAGAATGTCAAGTCGGTGAGGAAAACACTCACAATGACTTAGACATTCTATTTCCCTAATAACTTTGTTGGACCTTTAATTTAAGAAAAGGAATTATATCTTTGTAATGTAGAGAAACTTCTCTGTATGTCTTTAGCTTCATAAACTAATTAAATAAACAAGTAAATAAATAAATAAAAGTATTGGTCTGTGAGGACAACACTCACTTGACCATATAACTGAGGTTCAAATAACAAATGATATAACAATATCTAGTTTGCTTATAAAAATAAATTGTAAGTGACTAGAATGCATATAATCTGGACGAGAGAAAGGAATTAAAAATAAAAAAAAAATAAATTCATTAAATAAATATTGATTTATGCTTAAACTTTAACAAAAAAATTACGTCCAAAATATTGCTTAAAGTTACACAACTCTATAATAAACTAAACAAAACAAAAAAAATAAAAAAAAAAATAAAACTCACAATAACTGTGATGTACCTAGTTTGATTGCTGCTAGCTGACTGAACCCCTACAAGCAGCCCACAAAGCCTTATACACTCCTGACAAAACCCACAAAACCCACAGCGCCCACAACACCCACAAAACCCCCAGTTCTAACAAAACCCACAGCGCCCACAAAACCCCCAGTTCTAAAACCCACAATTTTTGTGGGTGTATTCAAACAAGCATGAGCTAGTATTGCATGTGTATATTTAATCAATCTTCACAATGATCATTCATAGAAATTACCAATTTGATATTTTACACATTGTTACATTCCAACTGTACTGCCCCAAGAAAAGAAAAAAAAAAATCAGTTTTGTAATTCGCGGCACATATCGTGTTATGCTGTTGCTGATAGCAATGGTTCGGAAACTGTTATGCACTGTTACAATATTACCAAGGTAGACAGCATGACAGGGCAGTCAACATGTGTATGTACCAAAGAAATAAGGAAGAGAAAAGAAAAACAAACTTACATGCGATGATGTATACAAATGAAACATCAGGGGCTATAAACACATTAAGTATGTACCGTACAGTCTTAAACAGTTATCTACAAATAGTCAGTAATCAAATTATC
Organism: Megalonaias nervosa; assembly: GCA_016617855.1. NCBI lineage: Eukaryota > Metazoa > Mollusca > Bivalvia > Unionida > Unionidae > Megalonaias > Megalonaias nervosa. The sequence continues at coordinate 18,700 of JAECUM010026940.1, read as the reverse complement.
AAGGATGCCAGCCGTCGGCATTGATACTCCCTACTTCCGCCAACTCAAAACATGTAGACTATACCAGCTAACAGTTAATCAACGAAGTAAACAAAACAGAGGATCCTAGAAAATATTAATGTCAACTCATCTGAACAATTCGCTGGTAATGCGCTAAAAAAAAAAAATCGAGACCGAATTGGGAGGCTTGTATGGTGTTTACCGTATACAAGCATGCATACCTCACTCCCTAAATGCAGGTTATTACAATACTATACCGGTACTATAGTGCACGTATCCAAAGATTGCCTGCGCTAAGGAGGGTTTAGAGAAAAAATAAGCAACACGATACTTCAGAACCTGAAGCTCATTCTGTTTGTATTTAAACTCACATCACTTACTTTATAAGATGCTGGATCCATTGGCATCTATTTAATGTGAACTTTTAATAAGCTTTGTGTTACGTGTCTAGTCTCATACAAAAGTAACAAGAAAAGAGTGAAGCCAACAAGCTTTGTGGAATTTAACAAATAATTTATTTCCCTAGAAAAACAAGGTAAAAATAAGAGAAAGGACTTACGGTTTATGAATCAAATCCAAAAATTAATCCAAGAATTAAAAAATATAAGTCCTATCAACAAAAAGTCCTAAATGAATCACAGTTTTAATCCGATGAAATTCCAAGATGGAAGGCGATGACGTCTTCAATGGTCTGCTTTGTCCCGAGTCCTGATGTGTCAACAGTTCTTTGTTGAATCACAAAGAAATAATATTCCAGTTTAGAATTTCTGAATAATTTTTCAATACATGTCTTTGTCCAAGAATTCTGTAAAGGAGCACTCATATGTATGTTTTCCAGAGAAATGAATTACTAATTCCAAAAAATAGAAAAACTCAACTCAATCTGGTTACAACAAAACACTTTTGAGCTTAAAAGGTTTAAAGCACAACTAAACCGATTCTTAAGATAACATGAGTTATAAGCCTGATTAAAATGCAAAACAGATTCCTGGATGGGGTCACATGACCACCTTCTAGAAGATCGTGGAAACTTTTTCACATGTCTAAAGTCATGTACTTGAGTATAGCCTTAACTAAAATCAATGGCTCTCACTCTAAAAATGCATAATAAAAAAAGTTGTTTACTCCAAAGCCGACACTCGTTCTGAATCTAGGCCAGCAAAAGATACAATGTTTCAAACTACTGGCTGTTTATCAGGTCAAACAGAACTGAATTGAATTTCTAAAAAAAAAAATCAAATCCAGCAGACAAAATTATCATTACAACAACATGTAATGGAATAAAATAAAAATAAAAAATTAAAACTGACAAACAAATAATTAAATTACATATACATAACATTTGTTTTCATAGTTTTAACTTGGAGTATTGGAATGTTGCGATGTTTATAAATTGGCAACATTCTGGAAATAATTCTGGCAAATTAATAAAGTTTCTGTCTTTACTTCACTGCATTTATAACTTGTTTCAGGTCAGTTTTTCTAAGAAGAAATGAGTCTTAAAGGAAATGTTATTTTAACTTAAAGCTATGTCATCATTTGTAAAGACTAAATGAATTTTGTTTAGTCCATGTGTCAACTTAATTTCCTCATTTGATATGAAATCAATCCAATGTCCCAACCTTAACCACTCAGCCAATCTGTCAATCCCTAGGTTTAGTACACTATAAATATACGTGCACATTTTTTATAATACAGAGAGTAAAATACTTGTAAATTGCCATTTGGCATAGTTGCACAGATCTTGTTAGAAATAACTGACCAATGGTTAGAAATGTCAAAATAATCTGGGAAGCAATTTCTACCAGGTACCCATCAGTAATAACGATTGGCACAGAAGACTGACATTTTATCAATAAAGTACTTCAGGACTCATCAGGCAGAAGTAACTGATTCTGCCTAAGGATGAATAACACGTTGAAGGTAATTTCACAAAATAAAATGTTTTACTTGCCTTTTATTTCAGATTGTATCATATGATAATTTTATATAAATTTCCTGAACAGAAATATCTAGTTAAAGTTCGGATAGTAGAAATGACGGTTGATGACATCATCACACTTCCAATATTAAAGCCAAGATGGATGCTGGATTCAGTAGTATTAAAAGATAACACAGACTCTGCTCCGTGATCGGTACAAGTCATCATCATCATCAATCCCTTAACCTAAGAGGTCGTTGGGGCACCACAGTTGACTTTACAACCAATTCACTCCATCTTTCCTTGTTCTCTACTGCCCTTTGGGAATCTCCAAATCCCATGCCTGTCCACTCCTTAATGTTGTCTTCCCACCCCTTTTTCTGTCTGCCTCTTCTTCTGTACCCTTGCACTGTGCCTTGCAAGATTGTTTTTGCCAGTCCAGATGATCTTGAGACATCGGTACGAGTATTAGACCCTAACAATTATTTACTGCAGGGTAGAATCTGATGAAATAGGCTACTTCTGCCTGATGGTGTCCTGCTGAAAGACTTTGTGACAGTAATGGTGAAAATAAAGGTTAATTCGCCGTATTAGATTCATGCGATGGTCGTCCGAGAGTTATGCATTGGTATGTTACTGTATTTTGAATGGATATGGGTAGCTTTTCAGTCTTTTGGCAATTCTGATGCGATAAAAGACGAGTGACAAAAGTTGAATTGAGTGGAGGCTATGGTCACGCTTGCACTCCTTGTGTTAATTTATAATACCGATAAGGTGATTTCATGTTGTCAGAGATTTCATCATACTTAATTGATAAAACATCAGACTCCTGTGTGATCAGTTACTCGTGTACCTGATCAAAGGTAAATTGGATTAAATGTGTACCTGAACTGCTTTGTTGTAGATTCACACATGCCAACCCCCAAGAGAGATATAAGCATAATTATTAATAATACAAGTGGCAAAAAAGCGTAATCGGAGTATAAAAAGAGCAATCTATATATTACATGCCATAATTACAGAAAACCATGAAAAACATATACTTATTTTTGCTACTTACCTGGATCTGCAGTTAAAATTTTTCACAAATGGGTTAAATTCATGTGGATTAGTAGTTAGTACAAGAGTATAGGCACAAAAGCAACTGATAAATTATTTATGCATGACACTCACTTTAACCAGTCTACAAGTCTACTAGTCCGCAAATGATGATTGTTGTATTATCCTTGACCTGCCATGGTTCGTCCTTTAACGATGGTCCAGTGCAGCATGTTTTTAAGTTTAACAAAATCACCCTCCTCTAACATTTTTCAGTTATATAAGCTCCATCAGTCACATCAATACATCCCTTTTTTAATTTTTTTTTTTTTAATGATATCTGGCACTATTTATTTTCAATTTAGACTGGTCCACTATGTATGTAGTATCAAAATAGAATGGTTTCAAGAAACTCACCTGTTTTCTGGGAACTGTTTCATGGAAAATTAATGCAAAAATTTGCATATTTACACAAGTGAATTTTTATTAGATTTTTTTTTCAATGTTACTAAATATCAAAGCTTTCTTTGTTCCTTATATTTAAATATTTCAGTGAAAAATTTCATTCTATATAGTTGTCCATTTCATTAATTTTTTCCTAACATGGTATAAGAAGTGCATGTTACATTAACCAAGTTTTTGTGTTGCCTTTGCCATAACAAAAAAATATGTCTTGGGTTTCCCACTAATAAAAACGGTCCAGTAAACAAACATGTTGACAGCGGCCCTGACTTGAACAGCTAACACAGGGCCACAAACTTGAGGCAAAAATGGCATTAGTTAAACCAGACATTTCTATTATGCGTTCTTTTATTTGAATTGTAGTACGTACTTAAATTTTATTTCGTTGAATATTTCTTAATCAGTACTTACAGTCGCTGTTGATGAAAACTACTGAACCAGTTAATGTCATCAGGATCTCAAAACAAGTGCATTAAGTCGCGAGAAAACTGATAAACAAACCATGGATGTGCACAAACTTAGGATGGTCTAGCTTGGAATATTAGTATTGATTCTTAAAAAGGTCACGCGAGAAAGGAGAGAAGTGTATTCCATTGTATTATTTTATAGTAGATCTATGACAAGTAAATTGTAAGCAACCATATGAGCCTGTGATGATGAATAAATGCACACATGACACAAGCTTCAAACTATACTCATTATTCTGTGTCTTGATCTGAACTTTGAAAACTTTTTCTTTTTAATGGTTACTTGGTTGTTCATTGTATTAACTAGGTTATTATCAATGGGCAGGTACTCGAGTACCCAGGTACCCATTGGCATCGTTACCAATGGTCATTTAGAAGTTTGTTAAAAAAATATAAAACTGAATTGAATTAAGGCATTACATTATGATGATAACGTGGCAAAGGAGATAATGCAACATTGAAAATATGCAACTTTAACGAGAATTTAAAAAGCAGATGCCATGTTTTAGTGTTAGCTTCTTACGTGAAAATTTAAAATGAGAATTCTGTTTGTGATCATTCATTTATTATCCTAGATAAAGTTCATGATAAACTTGTAAACAATATCAATGTTACCATAATACAGTTGCAGTTGTAGTAAGTGGCAAGAAATATTGTCCATGTTGTTGCATAATTACTGAAAATATTATGAAATCAATGTGATCAAAGCACTGTCATTAATTAAGCAGATGCTGACAATTACCTATCCTAACTAGCTTCAGCTAGCAGAAAATAGTTAATCTGATTAAATTTATCTAACATTATTCCGAATTATATTTTTTACACATATGAAAAGTTTAATGTCCATTTTTTCAGCATTGCGCTGTTTAGGTTAAATTGAAAGACAAAACTGGCCACCTCATGACAGAGTGAATGGCGATGACATTAATAGTACTTAATACATAATGCAAAAATACTAGGCTTTACTCCAAATTAGACGACTCTCACTAATATTCTGGTTAACTCGTACAATGAATGGGACCAAACCTGCCAATTCATAAAAACCATTATTTGTATGAAAATATCATACTTTTGTCTTACTTCATGCACATTCAACAATTCAGAAGTCTTGAAATAGCCGTAAAAAGTGATGGTAATCAGTGTTTCTTAAGTACATGTATTTATATGGATACAGCCCGGTAGTTATTTGTAGTCTACAGCAGTGGTTCCCAACCTGTGGGTCATGGACCCCCAGCAGGCTGTGGGCTTATTCCAAGGGAGCCTAAAAGTACATGTGGGTGTCCTCATACTCTAAAAGGTTGGGAACCACTCATCTAAAGAATCAGTCTAGATGTGGTAGTGTACTGAAGGTAACAATGAATACGTATGCGAGACAAGCACTGTTAGTGAATACTGTGATATGGTAGGTCACATTTTTAATGATGAAATTACAAGGAGTCTAAATGAAAAGTATGAGGTTAATTGTTTAATTAGGTTATTTTTGTTATTTTAAACCAAAATGTATGCTCATATGACATTTAAAAATGGAGAATTACCTTTCTACAAACTAATGGCGTGGTAATACACCAGTCTAGGTTTGAAAAAACTGCAATATTTATTGCTGATGGTTTAAAAGGGTGAGTTCATGCATGATGTATCAAAGTTTCTATACAATGTATGTCAGATTTAACAGAATAACACATTCATTTTCAGAAACATTTAAAATGTGGTCTATGACCACACTGGGGAAATATTCATAAAGAATGCATCTGCCAGACACACACATGCAAACACATATATATAATGGTACAGAATAATCAAAGTACAAATATTCATATAAAAGATTTATCTAGTTCTCCAGCAGAAGTTTGAAATTTTGGTTAAAAATGGTAATCATGCTCTGCTAAAGCATAAAAGAAAAATTAATCATCTGAGCATTGCAAAATAAAATGTACTTCCTTCAAAACTTGAAACACATTCAATGAAGTACATAATAATAAGGGTTGGCTTTTTGACCGAGGTGCAATATACATTTAATATAGTAATTTTCACACACACACACACACACACACACACACACACACACACACATATATAGATGACCTTATATTGTAATAAATCCCTTTACATTACAATTGACAACATGACCTGATATTGTAATAAATCATTTACATTACAATTGACAGCAACACATCAGTTGATATTTAATGAATGTGGCATACTGTCCATGCCTGGTAATCAGTGCAGATTACATAAACCTACCATCAATATTGAATAACAAACAGTTATAGCAGAAAACTTTCAGTTTCTCTGAGCATTATATGAATTCAAAGGGAGTGCCATTCTACCAGTGAAGATTAGCTGTTTAGAAATCATAAAATGACCAAGTTGGATGTCCAATCAAAACTCTTTTCCCGTACAACCAGCTATACCTGGAATAGCACAACCTTTCATAATGGATAGACGACAGACAATATGCCATTTAACTAGTGTTCCTAAACAGAAGAGTTCAAAATTTGGAAAAAATCAATTATAATCATCTTTAATTGAAAACAGTATTATTGTCATGGTAGAAAACTTGACTCTTTGGGCTGCATGAACAACATTTTAATTGCATATTATTAATCAAATTATACTGAATTTTTACAAAATTATTGATAAACTAAATAATATATATGTGAAAATTAATAAAATATGAAATATATATTATATAATTTGCATTGTATTACTGACCTTTTGGTAACAACATATTACATAGCCAATATTTGCCTATGTTTATAAATTGTATATCAAGATAAATCTCGCTTGTAGGTAATACGTTTATGTGGCCTTTTGACCATAGAAGTTTCTAGAAGGGATCTTGTTTATGAATTAAATGGAAAAATGACCCTCATCCTGATGATGTTTTTGTGTCTTAAGCTTTTTATAAGGGAGAAATTTATTCATATCTTAACATCTGACTAGTGGAATAAATGTTTACCTGTGTTCAGTTTTAATTTGTGAAGATTTACTGATTTAAATTATTCACTGGAATTACAAAGTGCTCAATAATACTTTTGGACTAAATCACTATTTTGGGATTACTGTGAACTGACTTAGAGACATTTTGGATTATATCATTGTGATACATCAAGACCGATTGCACATCAATACTATTCCAGGTTATTGGTACATCAACAATTTCAAGATTGGAATTGATTTAGAACAGCAATAAACATTCAGAATAATCTCTACTTTTGGATTTGTGATATAATGTTTAGGACTATTTGATAATGTTTAGGACTATTTGGAATTTAGATCACAATAACGTTTTTTTTTAGTTGAGGACCACAGAGTCTTAACTATATATATATATATATATATATATATATATATATATATATATATATATATATTGCATGCTATAAGGAAAAGATGCTGTATATTCAAGAACTAAAATATTACTTGAATTACTGCAAAATTTGCATGAGTGAAATAATCACAATTTCTTTTCACCTGTTTGTTCTTGTAGTTTATATTGTACATCAGTCTGTATTATACTCTTTTACTATACTGTAGTGAAGAATGTCCAGGTCTTATTCGTAGATTAAAGATAAAAATAGAAAACAAGTTTAACCAATGAACCCCCGACGGTGCAAATCATTTTACTTGGCCAAAAGTAGTTTTATTTGCACTCACATCAAGACAATATATTCTTTTCTCAAATTGAGCATCAATTATTTTTTCTGTGGAACTGCCAAATTCACAGTATTTTTAGTCAGACATGCAAAATTATGTTGCTGTTGAAATGAAATCAATGTACAAATGGACAAAATTGTCATCAGAGATCTCATGGTGACGTTCGTCGGAGGCGAGGGGGAATTCTCCAATTAACCAACAAGGTTATGTTATTCACAGGAGGCATAATTTTTTTTTTATCTTTTGTGTATACAAAAAAATGATGCTTTACCTTGCTTAAAAAAGAAATATTTTTTTTTATTTGCTTATAACTATATACATAAAGGCTGCCATTGATAATAATGGAATGTGTAATAAAAAGAAAGGAGTTGTACGAGTGATGTAATATTATTTTGGGCACTTAAATCTGGGCATTGAAAATGAACATTGAAATAAATACATGATTTATCTTTTACAAAATCACAACAATACGCTAAAGGCAAGCTATTCAGCAATCATTTAAAATTGTTTAAGATAACATCTGAACAAATAAAACAGATCATCAGGAAAAAATCCATTGTTGTAACAATTACAATTATTATTATTCAAAGCTTAATGTGCATTTCTTTATATTCAAATGCTGGTTAATTCATATGTTGGCATTATATATATATATATATATATATATATATATATATATATATATATAGGGGATACCGACATGTCAAATAAAGCAGAATGCTATTTAAGCTGATGCAGAATTAATGTTTGTTTACATTTGGCATGCGACGCTTCCCATAAGGCTCGGTACTGTATCAAAAATGGACTCTTCCAGAACTCACAAGAACGTGGAAGATTACATGTATCTTTGCTTCCTAGGATGTCGCGGGTGCTATAGTATCGCGGTGTTAAAAGTTTTCGATATTTTTCTGCATAGCGCCACCTATCGTGTGCTTATCATATATATATGCACTGGATAGTTACTTTTCTGCATCACCATTTAAAAGGTCGATATTGAAACGCACCCATGAATATCACCGTTTCCAAACAAAGCCGTACCCCATATTACCATGTAGAAGCTGTATTTTCTTAAAATTGATATCACTGTAAGAAATCGGTTAACCAGTTTGTCCACTGATAATGTCCAGTGATGTTATGCAAGAGTCATATTACACGACTATTATATTTGTGAAAAATTGGCCTGAGAGATTGAATCTACAGTATAATACGAGTCAAAATGTAAAGTACGTTGTTGTTTTCCGTAAGTTGTAATGGCTTTTGCAATTGACAGGTGACGACTTTATAGCTTATTGTACACGAATTATTACTTTTTGTTGGAATACCTGGAGTTGTTTAAACAGTCTGTGGCGGATATGTACTTTCATTCACATGTAGGTAAGCCCATTCTGAACCCCCTCGTCACTCGTGGTAACGGATGCATTGCTTTAATGATCTCGGACAAGTTTCTGTTGTTAGAGTGCACTGATGGCAGATTGTGGGCCATGTATGTAACATCCATTCTTCAAGCTTATTTACATTTGGTGCAACATGCACATCAAGTTCCCATCATCAGGTGAAATAAATGAAACCGTATAAATAAATATATATATATATAGTTTTCGGTATTACCCCGCTATCAGAACAAGTCCTTTGCATAACTGGAGTCTACATGGCGTCTGTTTATAGATTGGCTCCGACAATCATCCGATTTAAACTGGATATTAAATGCATTTTAATAACGTGCAAAACACAGCAACTACATATCGAGACGGTGAGGTGAAAATATATGAAAAATGCAGATATTCGCGATGCTGTGCGAAGCAAAATATAATGATTATGCCGTCTTACCTGAACGAGATTTTGTGTTGAAATATATAAAACATAAAACCCTGACAAAAGAGATCATTCAATGAATCGTATCAACTTTTTTTAAAGTTGCAATTTTCACTGACACTTTGCAACAACTTACCCCCATTGCTGCTTGTGAGTAACTTCAATGCGAACTAGCCGACTAAGCATCGTGGAGACTATTTTCAGGAAGGGAACTGTTACATTTTCTCCCTACATGAGGTGGGTTTTAATTATGGCCTAACCACTACCTTCTCTTTTTAAGGAAGCATTTTGTGTTGTTTGGTGCAGCTGGATATAACATATATAAAATTTCACCTCTTAGCTAATGAGCGTTCCTTTAGATAGTTAAGCAGGTAGTTAACCATGGAATTTCACTTGACGCACAATCATTGACCCCTTCGTAAAATAAAACGATCCTTTACGTCATATTTGACCATCATATTTCCAGGAAATCTATCAACCCACTTTCAGTTTTTCAAAAAATTCAGAGGCCTGATACTATATGCAACAAATTTAAAATCAAAAACAAAAACATCGGTAAATATGCCATATTAACTGCTATGTAGAATTATTTATGATACAACTGATCAGATGATATGTATATAATATAATATTTTACTAGGCTTGCATTATATGGTCCAATACACTGAAATACTGTAGGCCACTGTGGGTGGGGTATATCTTGAATTAATTAAATGTATACATGGCAGTTGATGTCGTTAACAATGTGATTTTCGCGAATGAAAGCTTTCACTTTTTTTCGACGTCTCGATTATCATATTTTCATTGGTCCTATTCAACAGTTTCATAGTACCTATAATCAGGGTAGTGGGCATATTTAGTGGCTGACGTACAAACCTTGCACTACAGGTACAATAGTTGTACATTCTTGATTGTGCTATTAGCGTTTGGCTCAGGTATTTTGGTAGTTATAAGAGCGTTTGCCCTTCTACCAAGTGGAAATACGACACCCAGCTATAGCATTTAGTAACAGCTGTCCTCTTCCGATATTACAGAACCCATTTGTCCGAAATGACTCTATAAAATTTTTGAATTTTTGTGCAGGAAGGAGGTCCATGGGGGTGGGGTTAGTGACACCATGAGTTACCGCACATGACTATAAAATTTTTGAATTTTTGTGCAGGAAGAAGGTCCATAGGGGTGACACCATTAATTACCGCACTGGGTGACACCAATCCTAGTGACGCCACTGGTCAGGTGAGACGACGGGTGGATCATGGAACTCAACTGGCTCATACATGCTAACATCCCTGATTAAATGCGTCTGTTCGTGTCACCAGAGAGACCCACTCTACATCTGGTGCAAGTGCAGTTTTTTAAAAATGTATATGGTCAAAATGGCTCTATAAAGACAAGAGGAATTCAGCTTTGAAAAATATAGCACCAAAAAGACCATGGGAATGTGACATTACGTCTCCATGTCAAAACATTTATATGGACACAGGGAAGTTTAATGTTAATAATGTCAAGCATATACTTTGACCAACACAAAGAAATACTGACCAAACACTTACTGACCAGCACCCACTGCTACTGACCAGCACCCATTCGCACCAACCAGTTCACTGTCTTACAGACCAGAACCAACACGTACTGACCAACATACCGTCTTACTGACCAGCACTCGCGCCTACTGACCAGCAAAAATTCTTACTAACCAATGCAGTTTTATTGACCAATAGCCATATTTGCTGACCAACACTCACATCTGCAGATGTGTATGGGTCTCGGGTGGTTGAGTGATCTAAAGCGCTCGCCTTTACCGATCACTGCCATTTCAACTCTGTCCACGTGGCTTCGAGACTCATACTCGGCTTTAATGTGTGTATGTGAGAAAGTTGATAGTAGCTTCAAATGAGTCGGTGGTTCTTACCAGCGTTTTCCCGGGTTCTACCTCCAATAGTTTTACTGGCCGCCATGTATAGCCTATCTAATGTTGAAAACTGGCGTTAAAACCCAGAACAACAACAACAGATAGGTTAAGATGTCATGTAAAGTAAATGAGGATTAACACCTAATTATATAAAGTCACTCACTATCTCCATCCAACACGCACCCTTTTACAAACCAAACAGAAAAAGAGAAGTCCCTTGGACAGAATGCTGCCCAGCGGCTGCATGCATATATTTGAGATTTATATTGTTACCACTTTATGGTCTTAAACTTGTAACAGAAAAGAGTTCATATCAACAAGTTTTGTCAAATTCAACAAATAATTTATTTCCCTAAAATATAAAGTGAAAAATCAAAAATAACTTGCATTGTGGTGAATAAAATCCTAAATAGTCCTAAAATTTTTATTACAGTTTCTAACGTATCCAGTATTCCAAATCAGTTCCAGTGGTAATTCGAATGTAGTTCAATCTGTTTTGCTAATGTGCAAATAGTTTTTCTGTATCACAATGATACAATGCACAATATATTTTAACAAATTCACTTTCATTCCAGAAACGTTACTAAATCATAAAGTCTGAGAACTTTGTAATTCCAATGAATGATTGAAATAAATTAATTAAATCCACACAAACATTTGACTTATTATTATGCTAGGAATAACAAATTTTCAGTAAATCATCCCTTATACGGAAAATTAAGGCCCAGTTTTATAACCAGAATGAGGCTCAAATAATCATTTCGAAATCACTCTGTCAAAAAGGTAAAGTACTTTAATAGCTAGCCACTCAGCCTGGCTTTTGTAGAAAACCCATGACCTAAACTGAACTTATCAACGTGGTTACTTCTATTATGAAACTGTAATGTGTTTACTAAAATCATGACCTCATCTTGAAGTACAAATCTACAACCAAAAAGAAAATTAGTACTTAATATATTATTTACTAAATGACCCGTTCAATCTATAGTCATGAAAATATATAGACATAACAATATATAAAGCAATCCATTGACTATATGTCTTTAACCACTGTTTACCTTCATCCACACTTCAGGAGCCATAGAAACCAAACAACCCAAGAGAGCCAAAGTCACAGCAACCCTTTGAGAACCGTGGAAATTTATAGTTTCATCTTAAGAGACAAGAACTACTGAACTATGAATAATTGTTTTGTTTTTTTTTTTTGTTTTTTTTTGACGTTAATCCGTGACAGCTATCTGGATGTGTTCCCTAGCAATACGTTTTGTTGTTTCACGGCAGATCGAATTATCTCAGTACAACTAGACCATGAAGCCCATGTGGAATCATTCATCCCACTCAAAATCTTGAACATTGCCAATGATCAAACCGCTTTACTCATAGAAATACTCAACGAGCAATTACAGGAACGCATGGACAAAAAGAAAACTTGCCATTATAAAAATTAAGTATCAGCAGCTGCCAATCCCCGATTGATTGTGTATGATATGAGAATCCCTGCAAGATACTTTCTTTTCGCTTCATATAATTTGTCGATATGATTTGGAATGTCCCCAATGTTTCGCAAGGCATTCGAGAACACCAACACACGTGTACTGATCGAGTACAATCCACCCTCTCATCGTCATAATTTTTTTTTTTTCCGACAGCAAGTTATCCATCACGTTTGTGTGCGACTCTGGATGGAAAAACAGACCTCACTCTAACAAAAACCATTAATAACAACAGTATATTAATTTTTTTCAGCTCTTGACGATACCATGCCGAACTCATCGAAGAATTCAATTTGATGTTTGTGTACCATGATGCTGTTGAACACAAAGTGGTGGGGAAAAAAGACAGCTGCTCTTTCCCTTACAAGTGGATTATGTAATAGTTACTTACGATGAAGGAGGAAACGCCAATCACGTTCACCAAGAATTTGTGCATCCCCTTTATCTACCTGTCAGCAAAGTATAGTCTGGAAGTGTGAACATTGGTATACAAGGAGGACTCGGACAAAACATTACATTCTCCTATGGCAAGATCACCGTAAAACTACATTTCGAAAACGTTTATCGACTGATTTTCAACTCGTTTATCCATATAGTCTGAAGCAGTTTGACAACTAACCCATATTTTAGGGACTATTTTCAAACCGGTCCTTTGTACTGTGCACCCATCCTCAAACAAACTGTTTCCCAGGAACTGCGTCCTTTACGAAATTCTACCCTGGCACAGGAGATAGAATGCATCCAAACTGTGCTCATCAACAAACAGGGTAAAAAAAAACAAGCGTTACTGAATGTTGGAAAAATATGTTGATCCAGACATGTCAAGGGCCCTTTGGATTCTTTATAAAACCAAGGTGCCCATTGAGATAAAAGTGAAGATACCTGTAATATCAAGTAAGAAAGAGGACACTGGACCACTGAATGTCAACAACATCCAAGAAAATGAACTCTTTATCCTAAGTAAGGAAAGACGAGAGGGTCCTATACAAACGCCAAGATAAATGCTTTGTGTGCCAAGTGCAAGGACATTTGGCCTAGAACGTTCCCCACACAAAAAGAAGATGAAAAAAGAGAAAAGGAGAAGAAAAAAAATAAGAGATTTCAAAAGTAGAACAAGATGAAGAAGAAGAGGAACCCACACCCATTAAGTAATTCAAAGGAAGACACAAGAAAAAATGAAATGTTTTAAATTTCATTATGATTCTCTTTCACTAGAACATAACTAACATCAGTGAAAATTAAAATATTCTTGATTTGTTTATTATTGTTATTATTATTATAGACATATGCTCACCATCTGGATATTTTTTCTTTTCATTCAGCAAAAATTGAGTAGCATGTCTTTTCTGAGAGATATGAGTGGCTTTGAAAAGAGCCGTTGCTTTGAAAAAGCTCCTCCTCCCTAGCAACAGTAATGGATCTTTCATCATCATATGAAACTCTCTTAAATCTTTTTCCTGTCTGAGCCCAGTGTAAATATGTTCTTGCAGCCTAGACCGTTCTTAACCACCACCGGCCCTTTCCATGGTTACAGAGGTTTCTAGAAATATAAATACTACTCAATACTGCCAACCCCCAAAACAAACCCCAGTCCCCAACCCCCCCAAAAAAGAAATTTTAAAGAAATTGTGATTCTTTTAATATTGAATCTATGCTATATTCCGTATCAGGTTAGAATTTTATTACATTTAGTCTCAGCATATTTTCAGAATTTGTTCCAGATTTTGTCTCTTCAGTTTCTGCTTAAGTCAGTGACAGTCTGGGAATTTTAATATTACTTTTTGTTCATTTATACATTTCAATAATACTATTCCAGATTTGTTCTAGCATCCACCAAACTCTACTTTAGTTTAGGAATTTTAGTATTACTTTTAGTCTCAGCCATTTTAATCTAATGTTTTGGTTTTATGTCTCTGCTAAATTCCGTGGAAGTTTCATAATTTTAGCATTAAATTTACTCACAGCTATATTAGTATTATTATAAACTGATTCTCCTGATTACAGCTATTTATAGCATCAATACAACACACGCAAATTTACTGACAATTCCAACAGTATCTCAGTATAGGTAATGCCTTTTATCACATAGTAGGTATGGTTTTCCTATAGTATGTGCAGTTTCATATTTTTGACAATACCACACGTCAAAATATCACTTTATGTGATTCTGATTGGTCCAAATAAGTCCATAAAATTATTGTGCAGTATCCTCTTTACTGATTGGCTGGGATCGTGGGAAAACGTTTTTAACCCCGCCTTCTGGAATTGTTTTGAATGAACATTTTTGGCCGCCATTTTTTAACTCGACTCGCGAAAGGAAATTGAGGAAAAATTATCTTGGCTGTCTGAATATGGATACGTTACCCCCACAGGGGTTTGTTATGTCATGTATAACAATATCATTATAAGAAAAATGGCATAAAACTACAAGACAAGAACAACAATAAGTAAAACTAAGGGTATTGCTTATTTTATAGTGGGTGGCGGAGGGGGGGGGGCGGTATATCTGTGGCATAGATATAGAATCCACCGTATATACAAGCGTGGTTTAAATGTTAACTTACAGAAGTAATAAACTCACCTCTGTTCACAGAAGAATCTGGACATAAATGGGTCTCCTAACTGACAGAACTTTATCCAACCACAGCATCTTTACGCAGTATATATATGGGATGCAAATCCGACTAAAAAAGAAATTTGTTTACGTCTTCTGTACAGTCTATTGTTCCAGATCAAATACTGCAAATATCTGGTCACAAATGCATTGCAATAAATGTGGGAATTTTTGCATCCAGTAATCCTATTTCACATGAAAATCGCAACAATGTAATGTTTAGTTCTGAAAGTGACATTTTAGGGTAAACATGGACTCTAGGCGTACTGTGTACTTTATCAAACAATGTGGCATCACATAGCATTGATCATTCTGTTTTGAAAAATGATTTTGTCGTTATAAAATGTTCTGTTTATTCGGATGGAAGCTTTTTCTTTGATTTATAGTTTGTAAAAAAGTACAATCTACTTTTACTAGTTCAACTTTGTTTGGGACTATATTTTATGCACAACAAATGAAAGGTGCACCGTCTGTCAGAATGAACGAAATTATTCGTTCTTCCATCTAATTAATTTCCACTGAAATAAAAACTATGTGATAAAAAGAATCTCAAATGGGTAATGATTTAATATTAAATTTATGAAACTCGTTGAATAATGTCCAGCTTTTGCTCGCCAAGGCTCGCAAAAGCTGGACATTATTCAACTTGTTTCATAAATTCAGTATTAAATCATTACCCATTTGAGATCCTCTATATATATAAATCCTGAATACAAGCATGTGGCCACTAGCAGGATTCTCTTCAAGGGACTTCCCTTGTTCTGTTTGGCTTTTAAACCATTCAACTAGGGTGCTGGATGGTGATAGTAAGCGACTGTTAAATTAGTTGTTAATCCATATTGCTTTGCATCCTATCCTTACATATTCTTTCGTAAGTTTGAGTGTTGATTTAGGTGCTGTCAAGTAAGATCATATATTGGTTAGTATGAGTGGCTGCTGGTGGTTACGGGTGCTGGTCAGTAAGTTCGTGTACGGTGTAAGTGATGTTTGCTGGTCAGTAACACTGTGTATTGTTGAGTAAAAGTAGGTGTTGGTCAGTAGTTTTTTTTTTTTGTATGTTGATCAAAGTGTATTACATTTTTAACATTACATTTCCCCATGTTCATAGAAATATTTAAACATGGATGCATAATGTTACATTCCCATTGTATAGTGCCATTTTTTTGTAATGTTGAATTCCCCTCATCTGTATAGTGCCATTTTTTCGCCATATAAATTTTTTAAAAATGGCACTTAACAGACATAATATTAAATTCCTCCTTATTCATAAGTGCCAAACCTAATGTTAAATATAGTCTTTTACCTAATGCTCAGTTCCCCTAGTCTTTTTGCTGCCAATTTTGTCCATCAAGAACCAAACTAGTCAAATAGGTCTTCTTGCATGCTATGGACTTACTATTATCCCATCTCAAATCATGAAATTTATTGAGGCGATAACCACTACTCCTTCATGTCAGTAATAGATCATGATGGCCCATGTTTTATGGTTCACCAGCTTGGGTTACATTTTGTGTTTGTTGTTCATTTTTCAGGGACTGTTCATGCTAGAATCAAGAAACTGATGATGACTTGTATCTCTTTTGGTACCACAATGTTACAATATAAAATACTCAGCGTGACCTATATCTCATCCGCTACTAGCACTGGTTCAGTTTGTGCATTAAGCTCTCGATAACATTAGTTTCCTGCATGCTAATAGCATGCTACACTGCCTAAAATCACAAAACATGGTGCAGAAAACAATTTGTTCACTTTTTCGAACATGTTCTCCACACTATACACATGGATGTTGATGTTGCTGTTGCAATTTATGTTTGTGATTCGTTAAGTAATGACACAAACAATGGTTTAACAGCATTTACACAGATTTTTCCGGTTATAATCTGATACTTGTGACACTTTTCTTAAAATTTCTTTCTGTCAATAGCTGACAATATCGCACTCTGATTTATAGCTAAATAATACTATAAAGTGTCAATCTTAGGTCAGTTGGACCCAATTGGGCCCCACGTTCACAGGGCCCCTGCCCATTAGTAATTTTTTTAAATATATCTATAGAAGGTAATTTTAAAGTGATGGAAGAAAATTTTAAGTTTAATATCATACAACTTGTTTACAAGTTTATTTCCAAATGCCACGTTCACAGGGTGCCCCCCGTGTAAATCAAGGGGGCCCTGCCAAAATGATCCAAACAGTGCCCCGCATTTGTTAAAGCTGGTACTGATACTATATTATATCCACTATATTATTTGAAAAACTTAATTATCTTGAGATTAAAAGAACAAAACATCTCAGATCCAAAGAAACTCACACCCCCTTTTGACAATCAAATGGTAAGTTCCTTATAGTAGATAAATTTGCTATGTGTATGCTAATTGTTGCTTAAGGCACCATATAAAAACTGCAGCTAAAGTGGGAATTAAAAGTTTATGATTTCTGGTCTTAAATTATGTAACAGAAAGAAAGTGAAACTAACAAGTTCATTAAAATCAATAACTAATTTATTTCCCTAGAATACAAAGTGGAAATTCAAAAGACACAGTATTGTGAATTAAATCTCCAATAATCCTGAATGTTTTGTCACAAGTCCAAAAGTATAGGAGGTACCGAATGAATTCCAGTAATCTTGACTGTCCTATGTACTACAATGATATAATCCAGAATATATTTGAATGAGTTCTTAATAATCCCAAAGTAGTGTTTTAGTCCAAAATGTCAATGAACACATTGTAGTTCTAATGAATAATTTAAATAAATAATTCCACTCAAATTATATCTGAAAACAATTAAAAGTGACTCTACAGACTGATCATAAAACAGAAATAAGTGATTGTTTACCACATCCTTTATATACATATTTCACTTGACCCTTGTCACAATAATATTCTGGAAAATCCAACCATCTTAATGAAATATTACACTAAACTGTAAACACATTTGCTTCCAAAACTATCTAAGTTTGTACACAACTCAAATGCAAGTAAACATCTTGTTTACTTGTTAGAATCATGTCCAAAAATCAAGTGGGCACAACCCTCAATAATGGACAAAAGTTAAACACAAACACATTATATATATATATATATATATATATATATATATATATATATATATATATAAACACCCTGTAAAAGACAGGATGCTGTCATTAGAGACCTTGTTGATAGAATCAGGAAGTACTGACAATGAAACCTAAAATCTACAAGCTACACTATTGATATAACAGGCAGAGAAACCATGAGTGGGATGCCAACACCAGGATAAGATATTTATCGCAGAGGAACAATGAACATAAAACACACTTAACAAATGAGAAAATATTTA